>JANVFT010000179.1:0-22783 GCA_028011325.1 Lentinula lateritia | reverse complement strand
AAATAATACAAGAAAATACAAAAGATATTAGACTAATAAATCTAATAAAATGAAATGGTCTCGAGCGACCGGTGGTCCTGAAAAGGTCCATAGATGAGATGTTGGGTTGAAAACCCAGATGATAAGACCGCGAGTGGTCAGCTATGATGAGATATTGGGTTTGAAAAACCCGTCCGTCCGTGTGTGACAAAATGAAATATAAAAAAAAAAAAAAAACGCCCCGATGCCTAAGGAACCAGCTACGATTCAAGAGTCTGCGCTGGCTCGGCCAGACTCTCGATTGTAGGGAGATCCAGCTCCATAGGAACCGATCCCCCTACTTGACTGCTGGCACCCTCGTCCGCAGACCCCTCTCGACTTCCTTGAGGCCTTCCAAAGCCTCGGTAGTAGAATCCGGAGGCGGGGAAGACTCGACCAGGTGCCTTTGTCATCGATATGCGCCGTTGATCCGCCGGAATGGATGCTGCGTAGCAGTTCGATCCATTCCCCCGGAGTTCGATTGTCGAAGTCCAGCCCACTCAATTGAATGGACTGGGCCACGGAATAGAGTGGCCAAGAGGGTCCACTCATTCAATTGATTGCCCGACGATTGGGCTCGGCGGCCTTGAGTGCCTCGAGTACGACGATAGGGTCCTCTCCTGCATTCTGCAGATCCAAAATGGATCGCAGAAAGAGGTCCCGCGTGGTATCGAAAAGAGACCCAAGCTGTTTCAATTGATCGTTGAGGTCGGTGGCTCGTCGTAATGAGTTTGCTAGATCTAAATAAAATCAAATGAATCAAATTAAATAAATTAAATCAAATAGAATACAAAAACTTACTATGCGTACTGCTAGTCGAAGCCTTATGGAGCGCATTGAGCGCGTCCATAGCCAGCTCCACGTCCAAGGATCCCAAGCACTTCAAACTCCGTGAGAGCAGGCTTGACACTTATATCCTGGAAGAGGAGCTGAATTGGCTTCCAAGTCCCCGCGAGCAAGCGCCGAAACGCAAGCTTGACTGGGAAGGGAAGGCTACATAAAATAAAGCCATATTAGCAATTAAATTAAAATAAGATATTAGAAGACAACTTACGTCGCGAATTACCCGATTAACCCGCATCAAGTCCTGCATCGTAAAACGAGCATTTTGGGTCTCCAAAATGGAGCCCAGCTCGACGAAGTCAGGATTGATGGCAAGCAGAGGGTTTTCTCGAGTTAAGGCAGCGCTATTCTATTAAATTAATAGAGTTAGCATTTGGAATGAATTAAAATGAATAACAATGACTTACCCTGGCATGTGCAAACTTAGGAAAAGGTGTGAAAGCACCAGTTGACTGCTCTGGAAGTCGTAAGCGGCCTTGAGCATCCGCCAATAGTACCGGTTGAAAGGTACTATCCGAGGGACGCTCAGGAGCGGATGTTGCTGCAGCTTTGGACACTCGTTTGGGGACGGACACCCGTTTAACTGAACGGCGAGGAAGTGAAGCTACAATCAAATTGAATTAATAAAATCAAACAAAAAGAAGAACAAAATTTTACCGGAGATGGAAGGTGTCGTTTTTAGGCGTTTTGGAGGAGGCGCAGAGTCCTCCTCCTCACCTTCATCTTCTTCCTCGTCCTCAGACTCTACTTCATTAGAAGCAGAGTCGTCTTCAGAAACGACTACTTGTCGGGATTTGCCTTTTGCAGTAATTGGCGCGACCTTCTTCGAACGAGGGGGAAGACGAACCCTTTTGTAAGCAGTACCAGCAGGAGGGGAATCGGAAGCTTTAGAATCTTCAACTACTTTGATGGTAGTCTTGGATTTCGGCTTCTGATTGTCCACAGAAACCTTAGTAGACGAGGAAGCGTCAGCCTTGAGGCTTTCGACTTCCCGATTCCTTCGAAGTACCCTAGGGGGGCACAGTTTGTGCTTTAGTGGCAGGGGAGACGAGACGATATCGGAAACCTTGGGAGGCGAAACTGCCTTTGAAGTCCCAGGAGAGCCTTTACCGCGTAACGAGGCAAAGACATCTAGGTCTTCAGAGGGAACCGTACGCATCAGTGCGCTTCCTCGCGGAATCGAAGACAGAAAGGAATGGAATAGGGGAAGTGTTCAAGGACAGGAGCATCCTACAATCGAATTAAATGAATAAAGGATTGATTCGGAAACAGGAAAGACTTACCGAAGAGAAGACCGATGTTCGGGGGAATCCCCCACTGCTGTAATAAGCTATCACGAAGAAATGCGGAGACGAGCAGATAAGAACTCGGCAGCTAGAAGGATTTGTTCTGCGAACAAGGGACAATTCGCCCTTCCCATCCAGAATTCATGAATATAAGCTAATAGAACAATTAAAATAAATAAAGCAATGAGAAGTGGAATACGCACCAGATACGGGCGGCGTCCTCAAATAATGATATAACTCCATCGGATCGGTTTCAATGGAGTCCTCATCCCACTTTGTAACGTCCGCACGGCCATTTGGGCTGAACAATATAAGTCCAGGCCTGAAGCAACAGATAGAGGACGCGAAGTGTTAGAAGGGAAGCAGAAAGGAACCAGAGGACGAGGATACGAAAAGCAGGAAAGGTAGTAGCTCCATCGAATCCGGGGAATTCTGGGAATCGAGCGTGGGGGGAGTAATCTCCTGTTGAAGACGAACGAAAACAGCGCTCTCGAAGAACAAAGGGAGTGTTGATTTGAATGAGAGACCCGCCAGAATTACCTGGGCCTCCATAAGAGAGGTAGGAAGAAGCGTGGTCGAAGCTGCAGCCTGAGTTTGACTCGAGGTTAAAGCCATTTTGACGAACGAGATGAAAGAAAGAAATGAAGGGAGAAACGGACTTCAACGAAAAATTTGTTGAACCCCGTGCCCTGGACCAAATAAACGTACACACTGAATCAGCGCGTACGTTAGACCCGTTCTCCACGAAATGGAAGCTGGTTCTGTGAATAGAGGAATAAAAGATTGTGAATTAAATTTTCAAACGTGATATGAATACCGAAAAAGTATTCAATTCAAATCGAGCGCTAGATTGTTACGATTCGTAGCAGGCGTGCGAATAAACTGATAAGATGAGCGCTAGAAACCCATTTGAGGGCATCCAAATTGATTGGATAGCACGGAGAAGTAGAGATCCAAACCCAGTGATTTACATTAAAAGGAGATATAGTCTGGTCGAATCAATTTAATAACAGATTGATATCCTTTCCCTAGTACAAAACTACGAATGACCGAGGACGGTCAAATTCTTTAGTTTGGGGGGGATGACACGCCTAAATTTTGGCTAGACGTCTATGCGGTGAATTGTGACATTTTCACGTATAGATTTGTATCAAGAGGACTGTAATTGAGACCCAGATTGACAGTCAAAGTCAATACTGAATCAGTCTAATAAGTTGAAGGGACCATATACCCATACTACCACAAGTTGGTTAGTTTACCCATCCCCGATACTACCTACGGATAGCAGTCTACCTGTTTGTCAAGCAGGATTATACCAGACTCGGACTACATCCGAAGGATGACCATTCACGTATGACATACCAAGGGTATTCTTATTGGACCTTACACTGGCAGGAGTTTGGAAGAACTTACTCAAGTGACCATGAACCGAGGATTGACTCGAAATGACTTTCTAGAACTCAGGAATTATCGAATACCCCTTCTAGAACGAGATCATGCATTAATCTAAAAGACTGCGATTTAGTCTAATAGACCAATCAAGTTGCATGGTTGAGGAAAATGACTAGAGGAACGATCGAAGTACTGCGAGGCTCCGAAGACATATCAAATGAATGTCAAAGAATCCTGACGTAGAAAATAATGCAGAATGCAATTAAATGAATACTATGCGTAACTCCCTTGATAGAGTGTAGGCACAATGGGTGTCTATCGAAAGAGAGAAGCAATTAGTTTAATCCAGATGAATCAGATTGATAGGATTAGAATCGAGGAGAGCTGATTTGCCTCCGGACGAGGTGACAAACGATCGAAGTAAGTGTGAACCGCAATGACGGTTGAACACCATTCGAGTCATTCTCCAAAACAATTAAATTAAATGCATAACGAAGTACCTACCTATGTTTGGAGGTATACTTGAATCTTGGAACCAATTATGGACCAAATAAGGACATGTAGATTCAAATTAAATTATTTGACCGAGTGTAGAGGTTTCCTTGCGGTTCCGAACGTTTATTGTATTAAATTAACTGTACTGTGCGACTCTAGATTTTGTATGTATAAATAGCGATCCGATGTATCTGGAATACAAGTGATTTTGGGACGACGTTGCAGTGCTAATCCGTAAAAAGGAAAGACACACTCCCGCCAGACTGAAGCCTCTTCGCTAGCAGCCATTCGGGCCCGGCACTTGTGAGTATAGGAACGTCGAGTTCTGCTCCTTGTGACTGCGAGAAGTATATCCAGTCGTTGGGTATTCTTCGAACTTAAGATCAGTCGTTGGTCTTAAGGGCAAATCACGCTGTGTGGTTGTGCCAGCACATAGTTCTAGCCCTCCGTAGGGGTCTGTGTGTTTCGGTTTTAATTTACTCTGATTCAAAAACCCCAATTCTTGATATACCCAAATCAATACAAACCAAAGCACGAATCGTGCTGAATCTACCTTAATCAAAGGAATATATCGAATCCTTAGAACGATTCAAATTGATTGATCAAAGCTTCGTACTTAGCTCTCAAAGCTTTGCGGAACCTTTGCCAACGCTACCCCTTGCTATTAAATAAATTTGATAGCAGTGAACTCGCATATTGTGTATTAGATTGGTTGGTTGGAGTGCCCATTAGATTCCTTCCTTTCTCTTTCACACAAAAACGAGGCAAGCTCGTTATCGTGGGATTAACCCTACACTTACTGCTATTCTTTCCGAACAAGGTGTGGTCATCAATGAATCCATCACTTACAAAGAATGGATTACCTCCTGCCGTGATTTGGAAGTCCGTTTTAAATCGCGTCTCATGTCCGCTGATCGTAATGGTCGGCGTGGTAACTTCACGTCTTTTGGCCAAAATAATAACTCTTCCGGTAACTCTGTACCTCCTCACAAACGCATGGCAACTAGTGAACCAGCTTCTCATCCCACCAAGCGTACTAGTTCGGACACAATTCCATCGTCTGGACCCTTCTACATGCGCACATTCAGCAAGATGCCCGAGAATATGCAGAAGGAACAGTGCGAGCTTTTGGGTCGTATCAATGCTTGTGTGAAGTGTCGGACTGCGTGGGGCACCTGTGCTTCTAACCTGGACAAATGCACCGGTGCGACATTGTCTGTTCCCTGGCACCCGTTGACTAAGGAGATGGTGGACTGGGCTATTGCGGCTCATAAATCAACTGGACGACCTATCCTCTACAATGCGATTCTGAAACAAGCAAATTCGTCCGCAGCCGTTGCTTCCATTCAGGCTGCTCCTCTTGATGATATCAGTCAATATATTGATGTTGGTCCTAGTCGCCCTCCTCTGGTTGCAGCTGCTATATACGGATCCAGCACTGTGGCACACATCACACGAGATGGCGACATATTCAGTGCTTTTTCGGGGCCTTTGTTCAAGTGCTCCAATTCCGTTTTGACCTCGCGTTCTGCGCGCCCGGTTGCTCCTGTCGTAGGACAACAACTTTTAACTCGCAATGATGAGGAAGAGGACCTTGATTGGTCTGTCCTTATTGAGAAACATTTACAAGTGGGACGGATCCGTCCTTCCAGTTCCCAATTTTCTTCACCTGCTTTCCTTGTGCCAAAGGCGGATCCTACTGCACTACCTCGATGGGTTAATGATTTCCGGAAACTGAATGCAAACACCGTGCCAGACCGCCACCCATTGCCATGTATTGACAATATTCTCGTGGACTGTGCCAAAGGTCAAATATGGGGGAAAATGGACATGACCGACTCTTTTTTTCAAAGTCGTATGGCTCCCGGTTCCATTCCATATGTATCTGTTCAAACACCCTTGGGTCAATATGAATGGTTGGTGATGCCGCAGGGTCTGCGCAATGCTCCTGCAATTCAGCAACGTCGTGTGACCCAGGCTCTTCGTGAATATATAGGCCGTTTTTGTCATGTTTATTTGGATGATATTATTATCTGGTCAAAAGATGAAGATGAAGATGCCCACCATGTCGAACTGATACTTGCGGCTCTGTGCAATGCCAAGCTGTTCTGCAATCCAAAGAAGTGTCAATTTTTCCAGCTGGAGCTGGACTTCCTGGGCCATCATATTTCGCGTCGTGGTATTGAGGCTCAATCGTCCAAATGCGAGGCAATATTACATTACCCCCGACCGACATCTGCACCGGAGGTCCGCCGCTTCCTTGGCATGGTTTGTTTTGTTGCTGGTTATCTCGAAAATTTAGCTGAACATACTCGATTCTTATCACCACTGACAAGGAAGGAATGTGACAAATCTTTCCCTGAGTGGACTCACAAACATGAACATGCCTTTGTTTTGATTAAGAGTTTGGTCGTCAGTCGCGAGGTTTTGACTACCATAGACCACGAGCATCCAGAAGATAATAAGATTTTCCTTGTCACGGATGCTAGCGATTGGCGGCATGGTGCGATTCTTATGTGGGGTCCGACCTTGGACACTGCCTGACCTGTTGCCTTTGATTCTGCCCAGTTCTCTGGGGCCGAGTTAAATTACCCCGTTCATGAAAAGGAGCTCTTGGCAATAATTCGCTCTTTGCAGAAGTGGCGTGCTGATTGCCTGGGTATGTGTGTACATGTTTTGACAGACCACCGGACGTTGGAGAATTTTGATAAGCAAAAAGACCTCAGTCGTTGCCAGCTCCGTTGGCAAGAAGAAATCAGTCAATTTGATTTGGAAATTGCATATATCCCGGGGGATGAGAATGTCGGAGCCGATGCAATAAGTCGTATTGGAGCAGGGATGTTACCTTCGGATGTGGAGCATCCTAACCTAAAATCTGTTTCTAACATAGAGTCATGGAAAGCTAACCCATTCTTATGTGCATCTGTGCTGTCGCTCTCCGCTGATAAAAAGTTCTTGGACCAAATCAAGCTCGGTTATGAGTCCGACCCTTTTATTCTCAAGCTGATTGATGGAGGATCGCTTGTCCCAAATATATCTCATGAAAATGGCTTGTGGTTTGTTTCCGGACGCCTAGTTATCCCGAATTACCTTTCCCTACGCGAAGACCTTTTTCATTTGGCGCACGATACCTGTGGACATTTTGGGGCGGACAAGTCGTATGCAATGTTGGCTGATTCTTATTATTGGCCGCACATGCGGCGGGACCTATGCAAATTTTATGTCCCAGCGTGTGAAGATTGCCAGCGAAACAAAGGACGTACCGTGAAGAACGTAAAAGGGCCTCTGCATCCCTTACCCATACCTGAGGCTCGTTGTGATAGCGTCGGCATGGATTTTATCGGACCCTTGCCTGTTGACCAAGGATTTGATTGCATCCTGACCATGACAGACTGTTTGGGTTCTGATTTAAAAATTATTCCGACCAATCTAGACATTTCTGCTCCCGCCTTGGCCAAATTGGTTTTCGACCATTAGTATTGTGATAACGGTCTCTGTTAAGATCATGCACACCGTGTAACTGTGCCAGAGGTCACAGAGTGTCTAAGTGCGGAAGACAAGTGGGACAGTAGTGAAGTTATTAACAACACCGCCATTACGCCGTTAGTCCCCGGAGATCAAGAGTATAAGAGGGAGGAGCTGAGTAGCAGCCAAGTCGGAGCGGCAGTATCGCCGGTGACGAGGAGCGAGCCACAGAACTTATAAGTCCAAAGGCTGTAGAGAGAGTGCTTCAAGGCGTTGAGCCTGAAGACTTAGAGAGGAGCTAAGTTGAGAAGGGAGATCTAAGTTGATCTAAGTCGATAATTAAACTGAGGAACTACAGTAGCGTACAAGCAGTATTTATATCTACGGAGTGACGCAGCAGTGCGGAGCGCCAGACTAGCTACTAGGAGTTATACGTGTAGTCCTGCAGGGTAAAGTAAAAGACAATAAGGAGGGACTAGAATGAAAGGGTATGTGTAGCGAGAAAGAACAATAAGGAAAGATTACAATAAAGGTAGATCTTCGGAGTACCGAGCGGCGAAGTGGAGGCCCGAGGCATGGACTTGACAGTATCCCCCTCTTAGGCTTGAGCCCTCAAAAGCCAATAATACCGGGAGTTGATTAGTCACCAAGGAAAAATTGTGAAGGCCGTCAGCATCGGGAATTCGGCCTATCAGTCAGTAGGAAAATTTTCAAAAGCCGTTGGTACCGGGAATTGGTGTTAGTCATCCACGGAAATTTCCGGTTCCCTGTAAACCAAACACAACTCGAAAGAAATTCTTCGCTGGTCCGTGCGCCATTTTGTGCCTATAAAAAGGGCCAGGTTTTGCCGCTATGGCCCTAACTTTCCAAAAACTCTAAGTCCACCAGGATGTCGACTAGCCGCACTACAACCCGCACCACCACCACTGTAGGTTCTATCCCTATCACTGGTGGCAACCCATCTCCAACCTCGGCCCCGACCCATCCTTCAACGCCGGATCCTTCTGACGAGGAGCGGGAGCTCGAGCTCCAATTACAGCGTACTCGGGAGAAGAACCGGAAGCGAAAGGAGGAAAAGAAGAAGGCTGAGGAAGAGGCCAGACGAAAGGTGGAGGAAGAAAGGGAGAAACAGGAGGCTGCCACCCGGGCCGCGAACGCCAGGAGGTTAGAGGAAGAGGCAGCAGAGAAGAGGAGGAGGATAGCGGCGGCGGCGGCGGTGCGAAGTCGTCGGGGGCCCTCACCTGGGGAGGCATCTACTTCTGCTCGCCGAGTAGAGGTAGAGATTCCTTGGGTGATTAGAAAAGGGAAGGGCAGATCCAGGAATGAGGTGAGTGGTAATCTTAGCCATTAACTATCTTACTAATTCTTGAATTATAGACTTCCATTATCTGTAAACCCTGCCATGATTCTAAAGTTCGATGTTCATATTCGAACAGGCCCACAACGGTGAAGAAGGAAGCGGTTTCCAACCCGACCGGCGAACGGCTAGCGGTGTTGGAAAGTCAAGTGGCCCAATTGTTGGCTGACAACCGGGTCCTCCGAGAAGGCCAGGTCAGGGCTAACACCTATGACCGCCATATCATCAAGAAGCTTGACTGGTTAATGAGGGATGCCGCAAGGAGAAGGGAGGAGCCAATTGCCGGCCCTTTGGTATTGCCAAAGAAAAGGAGGCGTGTAGTAGATAGTGAGGAGGAGCAGGAGAAGGAAAGAGAGAAGGAGAAGGAGAAGGGTGGAGAAGGAGAAGAGGAGGAGATGGTAGAGGAGGAACCGGCGCCGGTGAAGGTGCAGTCAGAGAAGGGGAAGGAAAGGGCCGTAGAGTAGTGTAACTACGGACATCGGACATCGGCCTTCGGCCCTCTTCTTGTACTTTTTCTTGTAGCCCTGCCTCTTTTGTATCTTCTTTATTTTTTGGACTTTGTATATATAAAAATGTTCAGCGCAATTTTGGAAATCGGAAAGCGAATGGGCCGCGAAGCGGCGTAAGAAATAATTAGTTTTGAAGTATAAGTAGCTTAAGTGTGATTGAAGAATAAGTAAAATAGTAACTAAGAAAACAAAATAAGCAATTTAAGAAAGAGAGGTAAACACTCAATTTGCTATCATCGTGTTTACCCTCTAAACACACGAAGTAAACTTCGGCAGAGCATGGCAAAAACGGGGAAAGGGATAGGATGTTTTTGTGATCAAGGTCCAGGCTTGTGAGGGTATCGGGCGTGGAATGCCGGTACAAGTTCGTCAGCGTGTAATTCATCAGCAGCAACCCAAGAGAACTCATCGTCGGTACCTTCGTAACCGGCCCACCGAATGTAATAACGTAGAGGACAACGCTTATACCTTCTGTCTAGCTTGGAGTCAAGGATTTCTGCCACGTTGTACTCCTCTTCACCATCAACTTCAATTGGAGGTGGAGGAGATTGAGTTCGATTCGGGAATGGGTTCGGCGTAACCGGCTCCAGCTGTGAGACGTGGAAAACCGGGTGAATACGGCAAAGATAATCTGGGAGCTTGAGTTCGTAAGACAAAGTACCAGGTCGACTAATGACCTTGAAAGGACCAAGATATTTTTCAGAGAATTTTTCCGTAGGACGAGTAGAGCGAATGTGCTTAGCAAGAACAAATACTTCGGAGCCGATCGGAAACTCTGGGTGCGAGATTCTTTTCCTGTCAGCCTGTTCCTTGTAACGAGACTGAGCCAAAAGGATTTCCTCTTGAAGGAAAGCGTGGAGTTCATCGAGATTGACGACGAAGTCTCTGGCTAGATCAGATTTCATGTCGACCTCGGGCCGAACAGTGATGTTTGGGTGGTATCCTTTGTTGGCGAAGAATGGAGTAATACCAGGGGAAGCATTGGGAGTGTTGTTGTAGGCGAATTCGGCAATCGGAAGTAAAGGCGACCAGTCATCTTGTTGATAGGAACAATAGATCCTGATGTACTGCTCGAGAGTCTGGTTGACACGCTCGGTCTGCCCATCGGCTTCCGGATGGTATCCAGAGGTATAGTGAAGTTCCATGGAGAGCGCTTTACCGAGAGCCCGGAAAAACGCCGAAACAAATTCAGAACCACGATCAGAAGTGACATGATTAGGAACACCATGTTTAGAGAAGACATGAATAACAAAAAGCTCAGCTAATTGTTCGGAAGTAATGGTGTTGAAGGTTGGAATAAAGATAGCTTGCTTGGAAGATCGATCCACAACGACGAGAATTGCTGTATAACCATTCGACATTGGCAGTTGCTCAATGAAGTCCATGGAGATGGAATCCCATGGTCGGACCGGAACCGGTAGAGGCTTCAACAACCCGTAAGGCCGATGGCGGCGAGGTTTGTTGCGACCACAAACAGTGCACAAGGTGACATAGTCACGGACGAAGTCTCTGACCTTGGGCCAGGTGTATTGACGACGTACAGCTTCTAGAGTTTGGTTCTGGCCGAAATGGCCGGAGAGTGGATGATCATGGAAATAGCGAAGGACTTGAAGGCGAAGATTGCCGTGATTAGGGACATAAATACGGTCGTCAAGGCGTAGTAGCTTGTCACTACCTAAGCTCCAACGTTCATTGGAAGGATCTTTGGCAAGTTCCAAACCAACAATGGAGCTCAGGTCGGCGGGAAGAGCGAGAATGATAGCCTGGTGTAGGGCTTCAATATCCATGATAATCGAGGCTCGTAAAACCGGGCCTTCCAGGAAGGTAGCTCGAAGAGACGCAGTGAGTTGTTCGTTAGTAAATATAG
This sequence comes from Lentinula lateritia, assembly GCA_028011325.1. Lineage (NCBI taxonomy): Eukaryota > Fungi > Basidiomycota > Agaricomycetes > Agaricales > Omphalotaceae > Lentinula > Lentinula lateritia. The sequence continues at coordinate 11,551 of JANVFT010000179.1, read as the reverse complement.
GACGGAAGTTATGAGGGTTCACTTGGGCGTAGCCGATATCCCCCTCTTTAGGGTAGACGTCCCAGCGTCTAGTTATCGAGTCGGGTTTCTCGCCGAGTTTCCCCGGCCAGAAGCGAATGACCATATTAAATTGATGTAAAAATTCTGACCATCGGACCTGTCGGTGTGTGAGAACCTTGGTAGTAGAAAAATACTCGAGATTTTTGTGATTGGTGACGACGTCCACCGGATCACCCGAACCTTCCAGATAATGACGCCAAGCTTTAAAGGCCTTGAAGATGGCCAGTAGCTCTTTGTCGTGTGTATCATAGTTGAGTTCCGCCGTGTGAAGCGTTCTGGAAAGGAAGGCTAGAGGATGAATTTCACCGTCAGCATATTGGATGGAAAGAATAGCCGCAATGGCATAGTCGGAAGCGTCGGTCTCCACGATAAGTGGGCGATTCGGCTCCCAATGGGCCAGTATCGGCGCAGAAGTAAAAGCGATTTTGAGGTTTTCAAAGGCCTCTTGGCAGCTGCTGTCCCAGATCCAGGGAGCGCCTTTTCGGGTAAGCCGAGTCATCGGCACAACAATATCGCTATAATTATAAATGAAACAACAATAGAAATTTGCAAAACCCAAGAAGGACTGAATGTCCTTAACCTTCCTCGGGACCGGCCACTCTAGAACTGTCTGAACTTTCTCCTTGGACATGGTTAGTCCGTCGGGAGAAAGAATATAACCCAAATACTCAACAGTATCCATATTGAATTTGCACTTCTCGGGATTGGCGTAAAGTCGATGATGACGAAGTCGCCGAAGAACTTCCTTGACGTGTTCTTGGTGTTCTTCTGGCGTATCAGAGTAGATCAGAATATCGTCCAGATAGACGATGACACAAACATCGAGCATGTCAGAGAAGATGTCATTAACAAACCGCTGGAAAGCCGCAGGGGCATTCGTAAGGCCAAACGGCATAACCTTCCATTCGTAGGAGCCGTATCGGGTCCGAAAGGTGGTCTTCCATTCGTCACCTTCAGCGATTCTGACTAGATGATAAGCGTGAGCGAGATCCAATTTGGTGTATATTTTAGCTCTTTTCGGAGCGTCGAGAAGATCTGATATGAGTGGGAGTGGGTAGCGATCCTTTTTGGTAATACGATTGAGTCCACGGAAATCGACACAAAGGCAAAGTTTGCCGTCTTTCTTCGGGACGAAAAGGACCGGAGCGCCATGAGGAGAGGATGATGGGGTGATGGCACCAGTAGCCAGCTGTTTGTTAATAAAGTCTTTAAGGGCGACTAACTCCTTTTCAGACAAAGGATAAATACGACCGAGAGGCGGCGAAGCGCCTTCTTCCAAGTCAATCTTCAGGTCGTAAGGTCTGTGTTCAGGAAGTGAATCTGCAGCGATCTTGTCGAAGACGTCTGCAAACTCAGCATACTCTGCTGGGATAGAAAGAGGAAGTGGAGGGACAGTAGGAGCGGTGGAAGAATGGTCGGCGGCGCGGGCTGCGACCTCTGAGTGAATAACACGAAGAAGGATAGGTTCCATACCAGCGTCCTTGCAAGCCCTGTTAAAGACTGCAGCACTTACCAGTGCAATGTCGACCTCGGGAGTTTCCAGTTGAGCAGCGAATTGAGAGACCGTAGGATAAGAGTAGATGGGTTCAAAGGGAAATTTGGACGAAAGGGGCTTGGCCCGTGAAGTCCGAGAGCGGGAGCGAGAGCGAGAGCAAAGTGAGTCCCCAGAATTGTCGGTGAAACCGACGGCGAAAGTTCCTGTTATGATCACTTCTTTTTCATCTTATCTTTTCTTTATCTTGTCTTATCTTTTATCTTTTGTCTTATCTTCTATCTCCCTTATCCTATATCTTGTCTTATCTTGTCACCTGACCTATTATTTATGCTTACTGATACAACATGCGCTTTTCATTTACTTATATTAAACACAGCAGTCTCACAACACATATACAGCATGACGATTGAGCTTTCATTACTTACACATTGCTTTACTTATGTTCTACTCATGTTTACCACTAACCCAGGGCGTTGGGCATTAGTAGGGCGGGGGGTTGTTTACTTGTATATAAGCTGTAGTTACTTGCTGTATTTCCTTAGCTTTGATCTTGTCTATTCTACCTGGTTTAGCCCAGAACTTTGCTTACCTCTCTTATTGCTCCGCCCTCTGAGATTTTCTTGAGTGTGACGCCTGGTGACACCCGTTACTAGAACCAGTCGCTGACAGTTCCGGTAGCGGAACTGTCATGAAGTACGTAGCCCCTATCATTTTCCTTTTCTCACCGTCTCTACGCCCTTATTTGTACGATACATCACTCCATCACTTTCACGTCCCACCATTGTCGAACTCCCATCGATTACTGATCCACCTGACCCCCTTCATCGATTACTGATCCATCAGTTACCCTTCTCCTTCTACCGGCTTCCGCCACCTTCCTTATTCTCAAACTGTACAGTATTACATCGTCAGTTCTCGCAGACCGGATTGTGTATATAAAGCCAGCCCCCACTACCTGGTCCCTTATCTTGACCTCTCTGTCATTATCTTGGGACCAGGTACATGCTTACTTACTAGTACTTACAATTACGATACTAATATAACTCTGTCATTATCTTGGGACCAGTCCGCTCCTGCTCCGCTTAGTCGCTCCGCATTTACCACTCTGCTTAGTTGCTCCGCCTCTCTGCTCCGCTTAGTCACCCCGCCGCTGCCGCTTTGTGACATTAGGTCAAGATCCATTACTGCACTGATAGCCTACCGATAAGGTTGTCCTTGCAGGACCCGCAGACACCACGTCCTCCCCAGTCCCGCCTGACCCTGAAACTCCCGCCACCCGAGTAGACTGCTCCGCGCTCCTACACGCACTTGACCCCAGAGACCAGAACCACATCCACAACACCGACGATAGCTGGTACGACTGCGACTCTCAACCCTGCCCCAACGCTCTCCACAACTCAGTCCAAGAACCAGTTATTCACAACGGTACAACCTTCTTGCCAATTCCCCATCCCCGATTGCCCACTCCCACTATGTCGACTCCTGTCCCGCCTGCCCAGACTACCGCTGCAGACGAACTCATGGCTCAGCTCATTAGACAAGTAGCCAACCTTGCTACAGCCATGGAGGGACACTCATCCTCCAAATCCAGCATGAACAAACCCGAGGTATTCAAGGGTAAAGACAGTAATGAAGCACGTCGCTTCAAAGCTCAATTCCAGAACTGGGCATCAGAACAACCTGATCTCGCCAACAGTCAGGTAAAGCTCATCAAGTCGGCTTTGGGCTTCTTCACAGAAGGCGCTGGAGACTGGGCAACCCCCCACTTGCTACATTTCAGTGCGGAGAATCCTCCTTTTGAAGGCAGTCGGGAGAAGTTCCTTAAAGAATTTGGTCAACGATTTGAATCGATAGACCCAGGTATGGAAGCCCGTAACCTGATCCAATCCCTTAAGCAGGGCAAAGGGCAGACAGTAGCGGAATTTGCTCAGAAATTCCAGGACATCGGGAGTCGGACTGAGATGTCTGACATTGACTTAAAGGAACGCTTCTACTATGCCCTACTTCCAGAGATATGACAAAATCTGATTACGGTAAACATTGGGCAAGGAGCTGCTCGAACCCTCAAGGAAGCCATTATCCGGGCTGTATCAGTGGATGTCTACTTGCATGACCCCACCTTGACTGGTCGAAACACCGGACCTACCCGCGCCTATGTGACCCCTGCCGACCCCCATGCCATGGATATCGATGCCACCCACACCAGTAATGGGAATACAAGGGAGGCTTTCCTGGCCCGCATGCGGGGACGATGCTTTGGCTGTGGTGCCCAAGGACATGTCAAACAGAATTGCCCACACCGAGAAACTACCTGCCGTTACTGTGGACGTCGAGGACATCTGGAAGCAGTCTGCCAGGACAAGTTTATGGGACTCGGACGAGACCGAGGCCGACGCCAGCAACCCCGTCGCCAGCAAATATCAGCCACTGGATCCGCGCCATTCTCCCTGTTCCCAAACGAATCAGTCCAGATTGCGGCCTCAACTCCACCACTTGCTCCGACTACTGTACCTGCCACTCCGAGCCCCCCTAACCAGGACTTCTCAAACCAGATTGGTCAAATAAGGGAATTACTCGATCGTGCTAACGCTATGTCCTCCTCGGCCTCTGGCTTACAACAGGGTTTTTAAAGAGGGTACTTGCTTCGGCTGCACCGAGAGTACCCCGTAATCAGTTTTCTATGTTCACTACTTCTTCGTATGACTCGCACCCATCATGTACAATATCGTCAATCTGGGAATTAAACTCCACTTCCCCACACTTCCGAATTCATGCGAGACTAAGAGGAAGGAACCATAGTATAACAACTGCAGCCATGGTAGACTGTGGAGCTACCGCCCTGTTTCTAAACCAAGACTTTGCCACCCGAAACCATGTAAGATGTGCACCCCTTCATAAACCAATTGACGTTTTTAATATCGACGGAACACCTAACCGAGCCGGACGAATCACCCATTTCGCACGCCTAGCACTCACAGTGGATAATCAGGAGCGATGGATGGACTTCTTGATCACCAACTTAGGAGGTGAAGACCTTATCCTCGGACTTCCCTGGTTACGGAAGGTAAATCCGGAGATCGATTGGGAGAAAGGACGACTCTCAGTGAAACCCCCTCGAGTAACTATAGAAGAAGTCCAAGACCAGGAGATTTCATACCCCCACCTAGCTGCTGCTAACACAGAGAGCCCCATCCCGGAACTCCCAAACCCAGAACCTCCTCGCTTTGAGGCGCCACTGGCAGCGGCCCTTGAAGAGAGTGAACCAGCAACGGTGGAGGAATCTCCGATACACCGAATCCAAGCCAATCACAAAACCCGTCGGGCATGGGTTAAAGCAGGAATCCTAGAGGAACAGGCTGAGGAAGTCTGGTGTGCAGCGGGATTCACTTACTCCCAGCAGCTAGCAGAGGAAGCCAACCGAGACAAACCTGTTAAAACCTTTGCAGAAATGGTCCCTGAGCAATACCGTGAATTCAAGAAGGTCTTCTCAGAATCCGCCTCCGAACGATTACCTGCCCATCAACCCTGGGACCATACAATTGATCTCCTGCCTGGAGCACCGGCAACCATGCGCACCAAGATCTACCCCATGTCCCTAAACAAGCAGGAGGAGCTGGATCGCTTCCTGGAAGAAAATCTGCGGAAAGGTTACATTGTTCCCTCTAAATCACCCCTCTCATCCCCAGTCTTCTTTGTGAAGAAGAAGGATGGGAAACTCCGTTTCGTACAGGACTACCGGAAACTGAATGAATACACTGTGAAGAACCGCTACCCACTCCCCTTGGTTGCTGATATTATTAGTCGACTTCAAGGGGCCCGATATTTCACCAAGTTTGACGTCCGCTGGGGTTATAACAACGTCCGCATTAAGGAAGGTCACGGATGGAAAGGGGCCTTTGCAACCACACGAGGGCTGTTTGAGCCTAAGGTTATGTTCTTTGGTCTCACCAACTCCCCCGCAACGTTTCAAGCACTTATGAATGCCATATTTGCAGACCTTATAGCAGCTGGAAAGGTAGCAGTTTACCTGGACGACATCCTCATCTTCAGCAGTGACCTTCGGGAGCACCGACAAGTGGTACGGGAAGTACTAACCCGACTAGAGAAGCATGACCTGTACCTACGACCGGAGAAGTGTGAATTTGAACAACAGCAGATTGAATACCTAGGCCTTATTATATCGGAAGGGGAGGTGAGAATGGACCCGGTAAAGGTAGCTGCAGTCCGCGACTGGCCAGCCCCCACTAACCTTCGAGAGCTACGAGGGTTCCTTGGATTTGCTAACTTCTATCGGCGCTTCATCCGGAACTTTGCGAGGATAGCCAGGCCCCTGAATGACCTCACCCGGAAAGACATATCCTTTACCTGGATGGACACCCAGCAGAAAGCGTTCGACACCCTCAGAGAAGCCTTCATCTCCGCACCCATCTTAGCCCTGTGGACTCCGGACAGACCGACCCGGATTGAGGTAGACGCATCAGGCTTTGCTACCGGTGGCGCCCTCATGCAGCAACAAGAGGACGGCCAATGGCATCCTGTCGCTTTTAGATCAGCCTCAATGCAACCAGCGGAACAAAACTACGAGATCTATGACCGAGAAATGCTAGCCATCATAGAAGCATTGAAGGACTGGAGGAACTTCCTGGAAGGACTACCCCAGCCATTCGACATCATCACTGACCATTCTAACCTCGAGTTCTGGCGCACAGCGCAAGACCTCACCCGTCGACAAGCTCGCTGGGCCCTATACCTCTCACGATTTGACTTCCACATGATCCATCGCCCCGGTAGAACAAACACCCAGGCGGATGCTCTCTCTCGTATGGCAGCCCACCAGGTACTTGACAATGAGGATAATCGACAGCAGACGGTCCTTAAGCCTAACCATTTCACCAAAATTGCAGCTTCTATCCTACGGAACCCCCTAGAGGATCGCATCCGGAAAGCCTCACAGCGGGAAGCACAGGTACTGGAAGGTCTCAAAACAGTCAAAGAGCATGGACTACAGCGCTTGGCTAACGGGATCGCCGAATAGGAGAAGGACAATGGCCTAGTCTACTACCGAGGACGAGTATACGTACCCGCAGACGATGACCTACGCACGGAAGTACTGCGTCAATGCCATGACCACACCACAGCTGGACACCCTGGACTCCATGGAACACTCGATCTAGTTAGCACCCACTTCTGGTGGCCAACGCTGCGCTCCTTTGTGGAGAAATACGTAGAGGGATGCGAGATGTGCACACGCAAAAAGATCCAACGACACCCACGAGCTGTAACGCAGCCATTAGACGTACCTTCGGGCCTATGGGAAGAGGTAGGAGTGGACCTGATAACGCAACTGCCTAACTCCCAAGGATACGACGCAGTCCTGGTTTGCACAGATCTCTATGGGAAACAAATTCATGCCCTCCCATGTACTAGCTCCATCACTGCAGAAGGCGTTGCTGACATCTACTACAGGGAAATCTTCCGTCTCCATGGGCTCCCGCTCCACTTCAAGTCTGACCGTGGGCCTCAGTTTGCAGCTAAACTCATGCGATCCCTACTGGCTAGACTGGGAATAAAATCAGACCTCACATCCGGTTACCGTCCTCAGTCTAATGGTCAAACCGAACGCGCCAACCAAGAAGTAGAAAAGTACATTTGACTCTACGTAGGTCGTTGACAGGATGACTGGGCAGAACACCTCCCCATGGCGGAGTTCGTAATCAATTCGCGAACCCACTCTGCACTAGGCATGTCCCCATTCGAGCTAACCTACGGATACCTCCCCTTGTTCAACATCCCAGTGGGACAACGCAGCGGAATCCCAGCTGTAGATGACCGCATACGGATACTCCGAGAAGCCCGACAGGATGCAGGGGCCGCCTTGCACTTAGGAAAAAAGCAGCAAAAAGAGGGATACGAACGAGGGAAACGGAAAGCTCACCAGTTTAAAGTCGGAAATTTTGTTTGGCTCAGCGCAGAAGACATCAACCTCCAACTATCCAGTGAAAAGTTAGGGGATCGACAGCTTGGACCTTACCGAATCTTAGAGAAGATTGGACCCCTGGACTATCGCCTTGACCTCCCGATCTCCCTCGACCGCATCCACCCCGTCTTTCATGTCGACAAACTCTATCCCTGGAAAGGTAACACCATCAATGGAGAAATACCAACACCACCAGAGCCGGTTTACCTAGAAGATGAAGACGAGCCGGAGTACGAAGTGGAGGAGATTTTGGACAGTCGGGTTCGGTGGAAGAGGTTGGAATACCTGGTTAAGTGGAAGGGTTACGATGCAGGACATAACTCATGGGAACCAGCACCCAACCTCAGCCGCGCGCCAAAGATCGTTCGAGCATTCCACAAGAAACACCCCTCAGCAGCTAAAGCTTGACCATCGAGGGCAATGGTCATAAGGAGGGGGTAATGTCATGAAGTACGTAGCCCCTATCATTTTCCTTTTCTCACCGTCTCTACGCCCTTATTTGTACGATACATCACTCCATCACTTTCACGTCCCACCATTGTCAAACTCCCATTGATTACTGATCCACCTGACCCCCTTCATCGATTACTGATCCATCAGTTACCCTTCTCCTTCTACCGGCTTCCGCCACCTTCCTTATTCTCAAACTGTACAGTATTACATCGTCAGTTCTCGCAGACCGGATTGTGTATATAAAGCCAGCCCCCACTACCTGGTCCCTTATCTTGACCTCTCTGTCATTATCTTGGGACCAGGTACATGCTTACTTACTAGTACTTACAATTACGATACTAATATAACTCTGTCATTATCTTGGGACCAGTCCGCTCCTGCTCCGCTTAGTCGCTCCGCATTTACCACTCTGCTTAGTTGCTCCGCCTCTCTGCTCCGCTTAGTCACCCCGCCGCTGCCGCTTTGTGACAGGAACAGCGACCTTTGCAACAACAGGGTTGATAGCAGAAGGCACAGACGTCTGTGGAGAAACAAGATGTGAAGTGTTACGGAACGTAATGTTTCGAGATGCCCAGTCAATCAACGGATTGTAGCGGGATAAGAAACTGTAACCTAGTACTGCTTTACAGGATGAATCTAAATGAGTAACATAAAATGGTAATAGAAGCAGCTCGCCGGAAGGAAACCGAATGGCGATATTCGCCATATCGGTAATGGGTTTAGAAGATAATGAACCATCAAAAAGACGAAGATTAACAGGAGAGATTTTGGTCGTAGAAATGGAATTTTGAGAAACATAATGAGTATCAATGAAAGAGTCAGTAGAACCAGAATCAACAAGAGTAGGAAATTTAAGAAGAGCAGAGATAGGTTCGGCCGGCGCGGCCAAATCGGATAACAAAAATTCAGTAGTTAATGATATTACAAGAGAGCGTTCAATAGAAGAAAGAGCGGACGCGTTGAGATATAACTCCCCAGGTGAGGTACGAACCTGATCAACGCAGCTCCCGTTTCGTACCGGGGAACAAGAGCTGCGGATTAGTTTTCCGAATCCTCTTCCACAACTTCAATGGTTGCTTCGGGGGTTTCTTCAACCTCGGCAGCGCGGCCCTTCGATTCCCGGGCCTTCCGCTTATTGCAGTCAGCAATCTGATGCTTACCACCGCAGAAGAGACAAAGGTTGTTCTTCATCCTTCTTTCCCGTTCGGAGGGAAGTACTTTACCATCGGCGCCTAGATGGTTGAACGCGGGGCGCTGACCGCCGGATTGGCCGGAATTCGAAGAATTCTGGGGCTTACCATTGTTGTTAGGCTTACCACCAGAGAAGGGTTTGGGTTTCGGCGTGAACGGCGCCGAAGAGCCCGAAGGCTGAGAATTGTTGTGCTGGTTAGTAGAACCAGTCTTGAAGTCCGAGGAACCCTTCTTCGGGTTCCGAGCAATAAAAGGCTTACCAGCCTCACGCTTCTTAGTTTCTTCGCGCTTCCAGTAACGGTTGTCAATACGAAGAACTTCCAGACGATAAGCGGCGGGCGTCGCCGGCTCGGGCAACCGCGCCATTTCGTCCTTGATGCGTTCAGCCAGGCCTCATCCATAAGCCCATTTCAGGGCGGCAGAATCCCAGTTGGTGCTAGCAGCCAGGGTGTTGAACCGGTAACGAGCTTGCCTCGTTTTTGTGTGAAAGAGAAAGGAAGGAATCTAATGGGCACTCCAACCAACCAATCTAATACACAATATGCGAGTTCACTGCTATCAAATTTATTTAATAGCAAGGGGTAGCGTTGGCAAAGGTTCCGCAAAGCTTTGAGAGCTAAGTACGAAGCTTTGATCAATCAATTTGAATCGTTCTAAGGATTCGATATATTCCTTTGATTAAGGTAGATTCAGCACGATTCGTGCTTTGGTTTGTATTGATTTGGGTATATCAAGAATTGGGGTTTTTGAATCAAAGTAAATTAAAACCGAAACACACAGACCCCTACGGAGGGCTAGAACTATGTGCTGGCACAACCACACAGCGTGATTTGCCCTTAAGACCAACGACTGATCTTAAGTTCGAAGAATACCCAACGACTGGATATACTTCTCGCAGTCACAAGGAGCAGAACACGACGTTCCTATACTCACAAGTGCCGGGCCCGAATGGCTGCTAGCGAAGAGGTTTCAGTCTGGCGGGAGTGTGTCTTTCCTTTTTACGGATTAGCACTGCAACGTCGTCCCAAAATCACTTGTATTCCAGATACATCGGATCGCTATTTATACATACAGAATATAGAGTCGCACAGTACAATTAATTTAATACAATAAACATTCGGAACCGCAAGGAAACTTCTACACTCGGTCAGATACCATTTAATTTGAATCTACATGTCCTTATTTGGTCCATAACTGGTTCCAAGATTCAAGTATACCTCCAAACATAGGTAGGTACTTCGTTATTCATTTAATTTAATTGTTTTGGAGAATGACTCGAATGGTGCTCAACCGTTAATACGGTTCAACACTTACTTCGATCGTTTGTCACCTCGTCCGGAGGCAAATCAGCTCTCCTCGATTCTAATCCTATCAATCTGATTCATCTGGATTAAACTAATTGCTTCTCTCTTTCAATAGACACCCATTGTGCCTATACTCTATCAAGGGAGTTAAGCATAGTATTCATTTAATTGTATTCTTCATTATTTTCTACGTCAGGACTCCTTTGACATTCATTTGATATGTCTTCGGAGCCTCGCAGTACTTCGATCGTTCCTCTAGTCATTTTCCTCAACCATGCAACTTGATTGGTCTATTAGACTAAATCGCAGTCTTTTAGATTAATGCATGATCTCGTTCTAGAAGGAGTATTTGATGATTCCTGAGTTCTAGAAAGTCATTTCGAGTCAATCCTCGGTTCATGGTCACTTGAGTAAGTTCTTCCAAACTTCTGCCAGTGTAAGGTCCAATAAGAATACCCTTGGTATGTCATACGTGAATGGTCATCCTTCGGATGTAGTCCGAGTCTGGTATAATCCTGCTTGACAAACAGGTAGACTGCTATCCGAAGGTAGTATCGGGGATGGGTAAACTAACCAACTTGTGGTAGTGTGGGTATATGGTCCCTTCAACTTATTAGACTGATTCAGTATTGACTTTGACTGTCAATCTGGGTCTTAATTACAGTCCTCTTGATACGAATCTATACGTGAAAATGTCACAATTCACAGCATAGACGTCTAGCCAAAATTTAGGCGTGTCATCCCCCCCAAACTAAAGAATTTGACCGTCCTCGGTCATTCGTAGTTTTGTACAGGGAAAGGATATCAATCTGTTATTAGATTGATTCAACCAGACTATATCTCCTTTTAATGTAAATCACTGGGTTTGGATCTCTACTTCTCCGTGCTATCCAATCAATTTGGATGCCCTCAAATGGGTTTCTAGCGCTCATCTTATCAATTTATTCACACGCCTGCTACGAATCGTAACAATCTAGCGCTCGATTTGAATTGAATACTTTTTCGGTATTCACATCACGTTTGAAAATTTAATTCACAATCTTTTATTCATCTATTCACAGAACCAGCTTC
>JANVFT010000178.1:0-25135 GCA_028011325.1 Lentinula lateritia | reverse complement strand
GACGGTCTTAAGGACTGGAACGGCAACCTCTGTAGGAGTGACGACGGTGTCCTCAGAACCAGTGGTGGGAATACTCTGAGCAGTAGTGAAACTTGTGTCTGAAGCAGAAGAGTCTGAACCAGAATCTTGGCGACTTTTCAAGATGCTGCAAGCTTCATCCGCAATTACCTTGGCAATACGTGCACGAGTTGCATAAGTCTTGACCAAGTTTGCGTTAAATTCGAATTCAGCTGCCTGAAAGTTGAGTGTAGCAGCAATGAATTTGGTACTTTGCGACTCAAGAGGAGCTGGCGGAGTATCGAAATTAGAAGATACGACTTGAGCAAGAGCATGATTGATATGCTTGCTATGGGTCACTAAAACACGAAATAAGAATCCACTTGAAACGGATTTGAATTGAATTGAATCACCTTTATCTTCAGCAAGACACGACATACAGTTAGAAGAAACATGACTGTCAGCGTGGCAATGAACCTTGCTGAGACGAGGAGAAACATCGTTCACAGCAGACTTTTCATCCTTATTGGAACCTTTGTTGGAACCAGTGGTGGGATAGGGAGTGCTGCGACGATTCTACGGCCTAGAATGAGTCGTGGATATAGAACATGTGTCATGCCCTGTCGGTAGAACCCCCTTGTTCCGCCCTTCGGAACTACCCAGATCAACCCACCCAATTGCCCTAACGGACCTACCTCCCATCCTCCTACGGACCTCCCGTGAATCTCCCTAAACCTCCCATAACTCTTAATAAACCTCCCGTAGAACCCTCATAACCGGGATGGACTTATATACACTGTCAATGACCTATCAACTCAGCCTCATGGATTCCGCGCCGCACACCACCCCCTTTTGATGCTAACTTCCTATGATGTCTCCTTGCTTATTGCTCCTGCATATATAAGTAACCCCGTATCGTAAACGCCCCCCAGCTTGGTATATTTTGAACACACACCCTTTACATAGGTCCAGTCCCTGTCCCTTTGTACCTGCTAACTATACGGAATTCTCTCTACTCTCTGTTTCTTTATCTCTGTTTCTCTCTACTCTTGTCTACGGTTTCGACGATCGTCTCCACGATCGAATATACGCTTTTACTTCACGTCTAAGCCACCCGAGTGAGTCTTCGAGCTCCCTCGAACAATACTAAAGCTCCCCAACGCCTAACGCTTTGGAGAGCCAACCTCCCCAATACCTCCTTGAGCTCCCCCATTGCTTCCTAAGCTCCGGGATCTCAATCTAGGTAACGTCGAAGCTACTTTTTACATCGAACGACGTATCGCTTCTCCGTTACGACCTCCCACACTCGAGGACAACCATCCTCAAGTTCAGTCCCCGGGAACCTACCACCCCGGGCGTATACATCCTTAGGAGCTCACACGCTCTATACCTATTCCCTCTACGACCTATTCAATACTACGTTGACGTTCTAGCGAGTACAACTCCTCCTACGCAACGCTACTAAGTTCCGTACCTCCACCTTCGCTACCTACGCCTTAGGGACCCCCTTGGACCTTACAGGGACCTCTTCAAGGATTCACCTCCCAACTCTAGCCATCACTAGGTCATTCCCGTCCTCGGTCGCGGTTTCCGTAGCTCCCTTCGAGCTCCAGCCTGCTCCTAGCAAGCTACAACGTAAACTCATCATACCAACAACCCACTTTAAGACCTATCCTGACCCAGGTCTTACAACATGATACCATCTTAACTCGCCTTAATAAAAGAGAGAGTAGGCTTCTGTTTGAAACTGCATTCAGTTCCAGACACTAACTCGTCCTCGGAGGCTGAGTTCATCTGAACGAAATTGATAAATCAAATTAATTGAGATTAGATCTGAAGATTTACCTTGACATCAGAGTCGAAACGAACAGATCTAGGTTCACGTTTGACGTCACGAGAGGAAGCAAATTTTGTAGCTTTCTTCTTTGACTTCCTGATAAAACGAGAATTGTTGGAACGAGTGGAAGCTTTGTGATCAGAATGAACAGAACGGGCACGATCGAGGAGACGATTCCTGACGAAAGTGTTCTGCAAAGACTATTAATGTAAATGGTCACGAGTAGAATTGATACATACACGAGCATCATTGGCAAAGGCCATGAACTTGAGATGTTGCTCGAAGTGAGAATCACTGACAATGTCAGGAAATAGTTTGTGCCCGAGACACAAAGTATTGATAATGCTCTGACGAGCAGTCAAATTAGAAATTTGTCTAACATGGCTACGAAGTGTAACAGGTTTTTCCTGATAATAAACGATTTAAATTGATGCATATCAATTAAATTGAATGAAGAAAACATACCAAGAGATCGTGAAGATACTCGGTAGACCGACGAAGTACAGAGATTGTTGCCTTGTCGGGGTTGTTCGTCTTCTTGCCTTTGAACGAAGCAAGTAACTGCTGCAAAGCACCCAAGTGGGGCTCAGCAACTCGTGCAATGTCAAGATCCTTCTTGTGATGGATAGGCATGCTAGGATGAACGATGATAGATGTTGATGGAATTTTGTATGGAATGAGAGCTCGACTGAGTTCGACTAATGCAAGTCGACTTGGAACGAATGGCATATTGAAAGTCAATTGGCCTGAGCTTTTATACCGGAACAGCGAAAGCAAGCTCCTGACCAAATTAGGACAACTGAGGACAGTTGGATTCTCCATTCTTCGCCAACAAAGGATACCACCCAAATATCACCGTTCGGCCCGAGGTCGACATGAAGTCTGATCTAGCTAGAGACTTCGTCGTCAACCTTGATGAACTCCACGCTTTCCTTCGAGAGGAAATCCTTTTAGCTCAGTCTCGTTACAAGGAACAAGCTGACAGGAAAAGAATCTCGCATCCGGAGTTCCCGATCGGCTCCGAAGTCTTTGTTCTTGCTAAGCACATTCGTTCTACTCGCCCTACTGAAAAATTCTCTGAAAAATATCTTGGTCCCTTCAAGGTCATCAGTCGACCTGGTACTTTATCTTACGAGCTCAAGCTCCCGGACTACCTTCGCCGAATTCACCCAGTTTTCCATGTCTCACAGCTGGAGCCGGTTACGCCGAACCCTTTCCCGAATCGAACTCAATCTCCTCCACCTCCAATTGAAGTTGATGGTGAAGAGGAGTACAACGTTGCCGAAATTCTGGACTCTAAGCTGGACAGAAGGTATAAGCGTTGTCCTCTACGTTATTACATTCGGTGGGCCAGTTATGAAGGTACCGACGATGAGTTCTCTTGGGTTGCTGCTGATGAATTACACGCTGACAAACTTGTACTGGCATTCCACGCCCGATACCCTCATAAGCCTGGACCTTGACCACAAAAACATCCTATTCCTTTCCCCCGTTGTCGCCATGCTCCGCCGAAGTTCACTTCGTGTGTTTAGAGGGTAAACATGATGATAGCAAATTGAGTGTTTACCTCTCTCTCTTATTTGCTTATTATGGTTTCTTAAATTACAGTTTTCATTTAGCGTTCATTCACACTTATACTACTTATGCTAAACTAATTACTTCTTACGCCGCCTCGCGGCCCATTCGCTTTCCGATTTCAAAATTGCATTGACATTTTTTTATATACAAAGTCAAAAAAAATTATTAAACAGGAGCAGGGCTACAAGAAGAGTACAAGAAGCGGGCCGAAGGCCGAAGTCCGATGTCCGTGGTACTACTCTACTACTACCACCTCCTTCTCTTTCCCCTTCTCAGAGGCCGCCGTCTTCGCCTTCTTCGGCGCCGGCGCCTCCCCTTCTTTCTCTTCCTCCTCTACCTCCTCTTCCCCTTCTCCATCCTTCTCTCCCTCTACTACCTCCTCTCCTCCCTTGTCTTCTTCTTCTTCTTCTTCGCTATTCTCCACAATTCTTCTCCTCTTCAAGTTCCTTGGCCGTTCGGAGACCGATCTCGACGGCCCTGGTACCGCCGCTCCCCTCATTGCGTCCCTAGTGTCAATAGCGATGAGCCGGGCATGGTCTTCGTCCTGTCACCGCAGGAGCTGCCGTAGGTATTGATGTGACCTTGAGGTGGCTTCCCTCAAGGCCCGGTTGTTGGCCATCAGCTGAGCCAATTGGCTCTCCATTACGGCCATCCTCTTGCCGCCCGGCCCTCCTTCCCGCTTCACTTGTACCGGTCGGCCCGAATACGAACATTTCACCTTTGCATCATGACATGCCTTGCATATCACGGTGCTCCTTTTCCCTACCTGCTCCAAGCAGGGAATTTTCTTGGTAAAACACCGCTCGCAGGGTGCCCACTCTTCATTGTCCTCGTCGTCGTTTTCGCCGTCGTCGCCATCGTCCGGATCCCCGCCGCTAGCCTAGTAACAAAAGATTAAGTAGCGACATGGCAGTAGAAAATAGGAACTTACCTCGTTCCTTTGAGGAGCTTTTCCCTTTTTTACCACCCGGGGAATTTCTACCTCCACTCTATGAGCAGAGGTAGAAGCCTCACCAGGTGACGGCCCCCGACGATTGCGCGCCGCCGCTATCCTTCTCCTCTTCTCTGCCGCCTCCTCCTCCATTCTTCGGGCATCAGCAGCCCGGGCGGCAGCCTCCTGCCTCTTTTTCTCCTCCTCCGCCTTTCGCCTAGCCTCTTCCTCTGCCTTCTTCTTCTCCTCCTTCCTCCTCCTGTTCTTCTCTCGGGTGCGCTCCAATAGGAGCTCTAGCTCCTGCTCTTCGTCAGACGGGTTCGGCGTGGAAGGACGAGTTGGGGCGGCCGGTGGAGTGGGTTGTCTACCCGTAATGGGGATAGAGCCGATAGTGGTGGAGGTAGTGGTAGTTGTTCGGCTGGTTGACATGTTGGGTGACTTAGGAGTTTTTGGAAAGTTGGGTCCTCATCGGCAAAACCTGGCCCTTTTTGATAGGGTCAAAACTGCGCACAGACCAGCAAGAAATTTTCTTCGAGTTGTACTCGGTTTACGGTGTACCGAAAATTTTCTTGGATGACTAACGATAATCCCCGGCACCAACGGCTTTTGAAAATTTTTCTGCTTACTGATAGGCCAAATTCCTGAGGCTGACGGTCTTTAAAATTTTTCCTTGGTGACAAAGCAACTCCCGGTATTAATGGCTTTCGAGGGCTCAAGCCTAAGAGGGGGATACTGTCAAGTCCATGCCTCAGGCCTCCATTCCGCCGCTCGGTACTCCGAAGATCTACCTTTATTGTAATCTTTACCTTATTGTTCTTTCTCGCTACACATACCCTTTCATTCTAGTCCCTCCTTATTGTCTTTTACTTTACCCTGCAGGACTACACGTATAACTCCTAGTAGCTAGGCTGGCGCTCCGCACCGTTGCGCCGCTCCGTAGATATAAATACTGCCTGTACGCTACTGTAGTTCCTCAGTTTAATTATCGACTTAGATTCCCTCCTTTACTATGTGCTCCTCTAAGTCTTCAGGCTCACTGCCTTGAAGTACGTTCTACTCTACCCTAGGACTTATACGTTCTTTGGTTCGCTCCTCGTCACCGGCGATACTGCCGCTCTGACTTGGCTGCTACTGAGCTCCTCCCTCTTATACTCTTGATCTCCAGGGACTAACGGCGTAACGGCGGTGTTGTTAATAACTTCACTACTGTCCCACTCGTCTTCCACACTTAGACACTCTGTGACCTCTGGCATGGTTACACGGTGTGCATGATCTTAACACAACCCCCCGTGGTCACTCCGGCTCGGGGCCGGTCTACAACTCAAATTGATTCTCCCATCCTCTAAGCCATAGCTCGCCATACAGGGAAACAACCCCAATGCAGAGCTGCTTCTGAATCTCCTCGTGACCCACCTCCTCACTTCGATTTGGACACTGGCGATCACAATGATCAAGACCCTCCTGTCGACCCCGACGATCCGGGCGCCGACAACAATCATGACGATCTGGATGACGACTCCGGTGGTTTACCACGTGGTGAGCCTGGTGACCCCAGTGGACCTGGTGGACCTGGTGGACCTCGTTCCCCAAACTCTCCTGACATTCCCAATGAGCAACGTGCTATGTTGGAACTTCTCTCGGGATTTAAGGTTTCCATGGAAACCCTCGGTACCATTCTCGCCGCACTTGGCCGTCCCTCTGACAGCTCTGAATCCAAGAGCAAGGTCAAGGAGCCCGAGGTATTCGACGGTTTGGACCCCCGAAAACTCAAGACGTTCTTTGTCAATCTCGCCCTGGTCTTCAATGACCGTCTAAAGTACTTCACTGACCAACGGAAGGTGAATCGCACTCTTTCCTATCTCAGTGGGTCAGCCAAAGAATGGTTTGTCCCTGATATCCTCGACCCAGATCTCAACTCGCTGCCGGCCTGGACGTCATCCTTCAAGGCCCTTGTAAAGGAGCTACAGGACAATTTCGGCATTTACGACACCCAAGGCGAGGCCGAAGATTCTCTCGGTAATCTGAAAATGAAGGAAACCAAGAACATCCGGAAGTACAATATCCGGTTCAATACCCTGGCTGCTAGCACCAACTGGGACTCTGCCGCCCTGAAATGGGCTTATGGACGAGGTTTGGCTGAACGCATCAAGGACGAAATGGCGCGTTTGCCCGAGCCGGCGACGCTCGCCGATTATCGTCAGGAAGTTCTTCGTATTGACAATCGTTATTGGAAACACAAGGAAACTAGAAAGTGTGAGGCTGGTAAGCCTTTTATTGCTCGGAACCTGAAGAAGGGTTCCTCAGACTTTAAGACTGGTTCTACTAACCAGCAAAACAATTCTCAGCCTTTGGGCTCTTTGGCGCCGTTCACGCCGAAATCTAAACCCTTCTCTGGTGGTAAGCCTAACAACAATGGTAAGCCCCAGAGCTCTTCGAATTCCGGCCAATCCGGCGGTCAGCACCCCGCGTTCAACCATCTAGGAGCAGATGGTAAAGTACTTCCCTCCGAACGGGAAAGAAGGATGAAGAATAATCTTTGTCTCTTCTGCGGTGGTAAGCATCAGATTGCTGACTGCAACAAGCGAAAGGCCCAAGAGTCGAAGGGCTGTGCGGCCGGGGTTGAAGAAACCCCCGAAGCAACTATTGAAGTTGTGGAAGAGGATTCGGAAAACTAGTCCGCAGCTCTTGTCCCCCGGTACGAAATGGGAGCTGCGTTGATCAGGTTCATACCTCACCTGGGGAGTTATATCTCAATGTGTCCGCTCTTTCTTCCATTGAACGATCTCTTGTAATATCATTAACTACTGAATTTTCATTATCCGATTTGGCTGCGCTGGCCGAACCTATCTCTGCTCTTCTCAAATTTCCGACTCTTGTTGATTCTGGTTCTACTGACTCTTTTATCGATACTCTTTATGTTTCACAAAATTCTATTCCTACGACCAAAATCTCTTCTGTTAATCTTTGTCTCTTTGATGGTTCATTGTCTTCTAAACCAATTACCGATATGGCGAATATCGCTGTTCGGTTTCCTTCTGGCGAGCTGCTTCTATTACCATTTTATGTTACACATTTAGATTCATCTTGTAAAGCAGTATTAGGTTACAGTTTCTTATCCCGCTACAATCCGTTGATTGACTGGGCATCTCGAAACATTACGTTCTGTAACACTTCACACCTTGATTCTCCACAGACGTCTGTGTCTTCTGCTATCAACCCCGTTGTTGCAAAGGTCACTGTTCCGCTACCGGAACTTTCGCCGTCCGTTACACCGACAATTCTAGAGACCCCTCCTGGGGACTCACTTCGCTCTCACTCTCGGACTTCACGGGCCAAGCCCCTTTTGTCCAAATTTCCCTTTGAACCCATCTATTCTTACCCTACGGTCTCTCAATTCGCTGCTCAGCTGGAAACTCCCGAGGTCGACATTGCACTGGTGAGTGCTGCAGTCTTTAACAGGGCTTGCAAGGACACCGGTATGGAACCTATACTTCTTCATGCTATTCACTCAGAGCTCGCGGCCCGCGCTGCCGACTGCTCTTCCACCACTTCCTCCTTCCATCCCAGCAGAGTATGCTGAGTTTGCAGACATCTTCGATGAGATTGCTGCGGATTCACTTCCTGAACACCAACCTTACGACCTGAAGATTGACTTGGAAGAGGGTGCTTCGCCGCCTCTCGGCCGTATTTATCCTTTGTCTGAAAAGGAGTTAGTCGCCCTTAAAGACTTTATTGACAAACAGCTGGCTACTGGTGCCATCACCCCATCATCCTCTCCTCACGGCGCTCCGGTCCTTTTTGTCCCGAAGAAAGATGGCAAACTTTGCCTTTGCGTCGATTTCTGAGGACTCAATCGCATCACCAAAAAGGATCATTACCCACTACCACTCATATCAGATCTTCTCGACGCTCTGAAAAGAGCTAAAATATACACCAAATTGGATCTCGCTCACGCTTATCATCTCGTCAGAATCGCTGAAGGTGATGAATGGAAGACCACCTTTCGGACCCGTTGTTAAGATCATGTACACCATGTAACCATGCCAGGGGTCACAGAGTGTCTAAGTCTGGAAGACGAGTGGGACAGTAGTGAAGTTATTAACAACACCGCCGTTACACTGTTAGTCCCCAGAGATCAAGAGTATAGAAGGGAGGAGCTGAGTAGCAGCCAAGTCGGAGTGGCGGTATTGCCGGTGACGAGGAGCGGGCCAAAGAACTTATAAGTCCAAAGGCTGTAGAGAGAGTACTTCAAGGCATTGAGCCTGAAGACTTAGAGGAGCACATAGTAAAGGAGGGAATCTAAGTCGATAATTAAACTGAGGGACTACAGTAGCGTACAGGCAGTATTTATATCTACGGAACGGCGCATCGGGGCAGAATGCCAGACTAACTACTAGGAGCTATACAAGTAGTACCTGCAGGGTAAAGTAAAAGACAATAAGGAGGGACTAGAACAAAAGGGTATGTGTAGCGAGAAAGAACAATAAGAGTGAGATTACAATAAACGGTAGATCTTCGGAATACTGAGCGGCGGAATGGAGGCCCAAGGCATGGGCTTGACACCCGTTACGGCTCCTACGAATGGAAGGTCATGCCGTTCGGCCTTATGAACGCCCCTGCGGCTTTCCAGTGGTTTGTTAATGACATCTTCTCTGACATGCTCGATGTTTGTGTCATCATCTATCTTGACGATATTCTGATCTACTCTGATACACCAGAAGAACAGTAAGAACACGTCAAGGAAGTTCTTTGGCGACTTCGCCATCATCGGCTTTACACCAATCCCGAGAAGTGCAAGTTCAATATGGATACTGTTGAGTATTTGGGTTACATTCTTTCTCCCGATGGATTGACCATGTCCAAGGAGAAAGTTCAGACAGTTCTAGAGTGGCCGGTTCCGAGGAAGGTTAAGGACATTCAGTCCTTCTTGGGTTTTGCAAATTTCTATCATCATTTTATCTGAAATTATAGTGATATCGTTGTGCCAATGACTCGGCTTACCCGAAAAGGCACTCCCTGGATTTGGGACAGCAGCTGTCACGAGGCCTTCAAAAATCTCAAAATCGCTTTCACTTCTGCGCCGATACTGGCCCATTGGGAGCCGAATCGCCCACTTATCGTGGAGACCGACGTTTCCGATTATGCCATTGTGGCGATTCTTTCCATCCAATATGCTGACAGTGAAATTCATCCTCTAGCCTTCCTTTCCAGAACGCTTCACGCGGCGGAACTTAACTACGATACCCACGACAAAGAGCTACTGGCCATCTTCAAGGCCTTTAAAGCTTGGCGTCATTATCTGGAAGGCTCGGGTGATCCGGTGGATGTCGTCACCGATCACAAGAATCTTGAGTATTTCTCTACTACCAAGGTTCTCACACGCCGACAGGTCCGATGGTCTGAATTTTTACATCAATTTAATATGGTCATTCATTCGCTTCCGGCCGGGGAAACTCGGCAAGAAACCCGATTCAATAACTAGATGCTGGGACGTCTACCCTAAAGAGGGGGATATCGGCTACGCCCAAGTGAACCCTCATAACTTCCGTCCTATCTTTACTAACGAACAACTTACTGCGTCCCTTCGAGCTACCTTTCTGGAAGGCCCGGTTTTACAAGCCTCGATTATCATGAATATCGAAGCCCTACACCAGGCTATCATCCTCGCTCTTCCCGCCGACCCGAGCTCCGTTGTTGGTTTGGAACTTGCTAAAGATCCTTCCAATGAACGTTGGAGCTTAGGTAGCGACAAGCTACTACGCCTTGACGACCGTATTTATGTTCTGAATCACGGCGACCTTCGCCTTCAAGTCCTTCGCTATTTTCATGATCATCCACTCTCCGGCCATTTCAGCCAGAACCGAACTCTAGAGGCAGTACGTCATCAGTATACCTGGCCTAAGGTCAGAGACTTCGTTCGTGACTACATTACTTCCTGCACCATCTGTGGTCGCAACAAACCCCGCCGTCATCGGCCTTACAGGTTGTTGAAACCTTTGCCGGTTCCAGTCCGACTATGGGATTCCATTTCCATGGACTTCATTGAGCAACTGCCGATGTCGAATGGTTTTACAGCTATTTTAGTCATCGTGGATCGATCTTCCAAGCAAGCTATATTTATTCCAACTTACGACACTATTACTTCTGAACAACTAGCTGAGCTCTTTGTTATTCATGTCTTCTCTAAGCATGGTGTTCCTAATCATGTCACTTCTAATCGTGGTTCCGAATCTGTTTCGGCGTTTTTCCGGGCTCTCGGTAAAGCGCTCTCCATGGATTCATTATACCTCTGGATATCATCCGGAAGCCAATGGGCAGACCGAGCATGTCAACCAAACTCTCGAACAGTACATTAGGATCTATTGTTCCTATCAACAAGATGACTGGTCGCCTTTACTTCTGATCGCCGAGTTCGCCTATAACAATGCTCCCAATGCTTCCACTGGTATTACTCCATTCTTTGCTAACAAAGGATACCACCCAAATATCACCGTTCGGCCCGAGGTCGACATGAAGTCTGATCTAGCTAGAGACTTCATTGTCAACCTTGATAAACTCCACGTTTTCCTTCGAGAGGAAATCCTTCTAGCTCAATCTCGTTACAAGGAACAAGCTGACAGGAAAAGAATCTCGCATCCGGAGTCCCCGATCAGCTCCGAAGTATTTGTTCTTGCTAAGCACATCCGCTCTACTCGTCCTACTGAAAAATTCTCTGAAAAATATCTTGGTCCTTTCAAGGTCGTCAGTCAACCTGGTACTTTATCTTACGAGCTCAAGCTCCCAGACTATCTTCACTGCATCCACCCGGTTTTCCATGTATCACAGCTGGAGCCGGTTACGCCGAACCCATTCCCGAATTGTACTCAGTCTCCTCCACCTCTAATTGAAGTTGATGGTGAAGAGGAGTACAACGTTGCCGAAATCCTTGACTCCAAGCTGGACAGAAGGTATAAACGTTGTCCTCTATGTTATTACATTCGGTGGGCCAGTTACGAAGGTACCGACGATGAGTTCTCTTGGGTTGCTGCTGATGAATTACATGCTGACGAACTTGTACTGGCATTCCACACCCAATACCCTCACAAACCTGGACCTTGATCACAAAAACATTTTATTCCTTTCCCCCTTTTCCGCCGTGCTCCGCCGAAGTTCTACTTCGTGTGTTTAGAGGGTAAACATGATGATAGCAAATTGAGTGTTTACTCCTCTTTCTTAATTACTTATTTGCTTTCTGTAGCTACCGTTCTACTTATTCTTCAATCACACTTAAGCTACTTATACTTCAAACTAATTATTTCCTACACTGCTTCGCGGCCCATTCACCTTTCCGATTTCAAAACGCGCTGACATTCTGTATATACAAAAAGCAAAAAAGAAAAAATATGTACAGAGGGGCAGTAGGCTACAAGAAGGTTACAAGAGGATTACAAAAGTTGGCCGAGGGCCAGGGTCCAATGTCCGATGTCCGTATCACACTCTACTCCACTGCTCTCCCCTTTCCTTTGTCCGATCGCGCCTCTGTTGGCGCCGTTTCCTCCTTTTCCATCTCCTCTTCCCCTTCTCCCTTTCCTTCTCCATCTCCATCTCTTCCTCCTCGTCACTATCTACTACACTTCTCCTCTTCCTCGACAACCCGGACGGCCCAGCCTCTGGCATCTCTGGGGGCGATCTCCTCCTCCTTGCGGCGTCTGTAATCAGCCAATCCAACTTCCAGTTGAAGTGGCGGTGATATGTGTTGGCCTTCACCTGGCCATCGTGAAGTTGCCAGTTGTCGGTGAGAAGTTGAGCCACCTGGCTCTCAAGGATGGCCAGGCACTCGCCGGTCGGGTTGGCGCTAACCTCCTTCTTCACAATCAAAGGGCGCCCCGAGTAGGAGCATTTCACCTTCGTGTCGTGGCAGGGTTTGCAAATGATAGAGCTCCTCTTGCCAGCCTGCATCTGGCAAGAGATCTTTTTGGTCCTGCACCGTTCGCAGGGAGCCCTATCATCCTCGTCATCCTCTTCTTCATCTCCGCCGTCGTTGGGATCGCCGCCGGCAGCCTGTAAAGGTGGTTAGTTATCGCAAGGAAAAAGAAAATCCCCTAACGTACCTCTGCTTGTACCCTCTCTTTTCCTTTTCCCCTGATCTTCCTAATCAACATGATTGTTAAGATCATGCACACCGTGTAACCGTGCCAAAGGTCACAGAGTGTCTAAGTGCGGAAGTCGAGTGGGACAGTGGTGAAGTTATTAACAACACCGCCGTTACACCGTTAGTCCCCGGAGGTCAAGAGTATAAGAGGGAGGAGCTAAGTAGCAGCCACGTCGGAGCGGCGGTAACGCCGGTGACGAGGAGCGAACCAAAGAACGTATAAGTCCTAAGGTAGAGTTGAGTGTACTTCAAGGCAGTGAGCCTGAAGACTTAGAGGAGCACAGAGTAAAGGAGGGAATCTAAGTCAATAATTAAACTGAGGAACTACAGTAGCGTACAAGCAGTATTTATATCTACGGAGCGGCGCAACGGTGCGGAGCGCCAGACTAACTACTAGGAGCTATACGTGTAGTCCTGCAGGGTAAAGTAAAAGACAATAAAGAGGGACTAGAGTGAAAGGGTATGTGTAGCGAGAAAGAACAATAAGGAAGAGATTACAATAAAGGTGGATCTTCGGAATGCCGAGCGGCGAGCTGGGGGCCCGAGGCATGGGCTTGACAACGATGGTACGGCAAGGAGACGACGAAACCTCCCCTGTAGAGGTATCCCGCT
This sequence comes from Lentinula lateritia, assembly GCA_028011325.1. Classification (NCBI taxonomy): domain Eukaryota; kingdom Fungi; phylum Basidiomycota; class Agaricomycetes; order Agaricales; family Omphalotaceae; genus Lentinula; species Lentinula lateritia. The sequence continues at coordinate 12,049 of JANVFT010000178.1, read as the reverse complement.
GGCTGCGGGCCATCGCCGCTTCCGCCATCCACTTCCTCCGCTCCTCCCTTGCTGCGGCCTGCACCCGCTCCTCCTCCTTTGCCTTCCTGGCCGCCTCTTCTTTGGCCTTTTGTTTAGCAGCCGCCGCTGCCGCTGCCTTCCTTTCCTTCATTCTTCGAACCTTTTCCTCCGCTTTCCTGATAATCTCCTCCTCGTCCTCATCCAAGTCTTCGTCCTCGAGGGAGGTGGGTTGGGCAGGTGTTATGGGGATTTGACGATACCCTGAAGGGCCGGCAGTGGAAGACGATGTGGTGGTCTGTGTACGACTGGTCGACATTGAGAGGATTTGAAAAAGTTAGGGCCTTAGCGGCAAAACCTGGCCCTTTTTATAGGGACAAAACGGCGCACAGACCAGCGAAAATTTTCCTTTGAATTGTGTTTAGTTTACGGGGAACCAAAAAATTCCGTGGATGACTAACGACAATTCCCGGTACCAACGGCTTATGAAAATTTTTCCTGCTGACTGATAGGACCAATTCCTGATGCTGAGGGCTTTTAAAATTTTCCTTCGGTGACTAATCAACTCCCGGTATTAATGGCTTTTGAGGGCTCAAGCCTAAGAGGGGGATACTGTCAAGCCCATGCCTCGGGCCTCCATTCTGCCACTTGGTACCCCAAAGATCTGTGTTTATTGTAATCTCTTTCTTATTGTTCTTTCTCGCTACACATACCCTTTCATTCTAGTCTCTCCTTATTGTCTTTTTACTTTACCCTGCAGGACTACACGTATAGCTCCTAGTAGTTAGTCTGGCGCTCCGCACCGTTGCGCCGCTCCGTAGATATAAATACTGCCTGTACGCTACTGTAGTTCCTCAGTTTAATTATCGACTTAGATTCCCTCCTTTACTCTGTGCTCCTCTAAGTCTTCAGGCTCACTGCCTTGAAGTACTATCTCTATAACCTTTGGACTTATAAGTCCTTTGGTTTGCTCCTCGTCACCGGCATTACCGCCGCTCCGACTTGGCTGCTACTCAGCTCCTCCCTTCTATACTCTTGATCTCTGGGGACTAACGGCGTAACGGCGGTGTTGTTAATAACTTCACCATTGTCCCACTCGTCTTCCGCACTTAGACACTGTGTGACCTCTGGCACGGTTACACGGTGTACATGATCTTAAAAAGATGGGTCTGGAGTGTCTAAGCTCCTGAGTAGATATATGCCCGGGAGGGTAGGTTCCCGGGGACTGGGCTTGAGGATGGACATCCTTGAGTGTGGGAGGTTGTAACGGAGAAGTGATACATAGTTCGACGTAGGAAGTAGCTTCGACGTTACCTAGATCAAGGTCCCGAAGCTTGTGGAGCAATAGAGGAGCTAGAGGAGGTTTTGGGGAGGTTAGCTCACCAAGGCGTTAGTGTTAAGATCATGCACACCGTGTAACCGTGCCAGAGGTCACACAGTGTCTAAGTGCGGAAGACGAGTGGGACAATGGTGAAGTTATTAACAACACCGCCGTTACGCCGTTAGTCCCCGGAGGTCGAGAGTATAGAATGGAAGAGCTGAGTAGCAGCCAAGTCGGAGCGGCGGTATCGCCGGTGACGAGGAGCAAGCCAAAGAACTTATAAGTCCAAGGGCTGTAGAGAGTACTTCAAGGCGTTGAGCCTGAAGACTTTAGAGAGGAGCTTAAGTTGGGAAGGGAGATCTAAGTTGATAATTAAACTGAGGAACTACAGTAGCGTACAAGCAGTATTTATATCTACGGAGCGGCGCAGCGGCGCGGAGCGCCAGACTAACTACTAGGAGTTATACATGTAGTCCTGCAGGGTAAAGTAAAAGACAATAAGGAGGGACTAGAATGAAAGGGTATGTGTAGCGAGAAAGAACAATAAGGAGGAGATTACAATAAAGGTGAATCTTCGGAATACCGAGCGGCGAACTGGGAGCCCGAGGCATGGGCTTGACAGTATCCCCCTCTTAGGCTTGAGCCCTCGAAAGCCATTAATACCGGGAGTTGATTTGTCACCAAGGAAAAATTTTAAAGGCCGTCAGCATCGGAAATTTGGCCTATCAGTCAGCAGGAAAAATTTTCAAAAGCCGTTGGTACCGGAAAATGGCGTTAGTCATCAGTGAAAATTTTCGGTTCACCGTAGACCAAGTACAATTCGAAGGAAAATTTTCGCTGGTCCGTGCGCCGTTTTGTCCCCATAAAAAGGGGCCAGATTTTGCCAATAAGACCCAAGTCCCAAAAACTTCTAAGTACCTGAAAATGACCGCTAGCAGAACTCAAACCACGACCACCTCAGCTTCTACCGCCGGCCCTTCGGGGTACCGCCAACAGCCGCCAACACCCCCTCGACCCGCCCCCTTCGAAGATGACGACTTGGATGAGGACGAGGAAGAAGTCATCCGAAAGGCTGAAGAAAAGGTACGGAGAATGAAGGAGAGGAAGGCAGCAGCAGCAGCAGCAGCAGCAAAACAAAAGGCTGAAGAAGAGGCAGCCAAGATGGCAATGGAGGAGGAGCGGGCGCAGGCCGCCGCTAGAGAAGAGCGGAGGAAGCGGATGGCGGAAGCGGCGACGGCCCGCAGTCGGCGGGATACCTCTACAGGGGAGGTTTCGTCGTCTCCTCGCCGTCTCGTGGTGGAGATTAGGAAGAATAGGGGAAAAGGAAGGGAAAGGGTGCCCGCAGAGGTACGATAGGACATTTCTTTCTTTCTGCGATGACTAACCTTCTTTGTAGGCTGCCGGTGGCGACCCCGACGACGGCGGAGACGAGGAAGATGACGACGAGGATGATAGGGCTCCCTGCGAACGGTGCAGGACCAAGAAAATCTCTTGCCAGATGCAAATGCCGGTACAAGTTCGTCAGCATGTAGTTCATCAGCAGCAACCCAAGAAAACTCATCGTCGGTACCTTCGTAACCGGCCCACCGAATGTAATAACGTAGGGGACAACATTTATACCTTCTGTCCAGCTTGGAGTCCAGAATTTTGGCAACGTTGTACTCCTCTTCACCATCAACTTCAATTGGAGGTGGAGGAGATTGAGTTCGATTCGGGAAAGGATTCGGCGTAACCGGCTCCAGCTGTGAGACGTGGAAAACCGGGTGAATTCGGCGAAGGTAGTCCGGGAGCTTGAGCTCGTAAGACAGAGTACCAGGTCGACTGATGACCTTGAAGGGACCAAGATATTTTTCTGAGAATTTTTCAGTAGGACGAGTAGAACGAATGTGCTTAGCAAGAACAAAGACTTCGGAGCCGATCGGGAACTCCGGGTGCGAGATTCTTTTCCTGTCAGCTTGTTCCTTGTAACGAGACTGAGCTAAAAGGATTTCCTCTCGAAGAAAAGCGTGGAGTTCATCAAGGTTGACGACGAAGTCTCTAGCAAGATCAGACTTCATGTCGACCTCGGGCCGAACGGTGATGTTGGGGTGGTATCCTTTGTTAGCGAAGAATGGAGTAATACCTGTGGAAGCATTGGGAGCGTTGTTATAGGCGAACTCGGCGATCGGAAGTAGAGGCGACCAGTCATCTTGTTGGTAGGAACAATAGATCCTGATGTACTGCTCGAGAGTCTGATTGACACGCTCGGTCTGCCCATCGGCTTCCGGATGATATCCAGAGGTATAGTGAAGTTCCATGGAGAGCGCTTTACCGAGAGCCCGGAAGAATGCCGAAACAAATTCGGAACCACGATCAGAAGTGACATGATTAGGGACACCATGTTTAGAGAAGACATGAATAACAAAAAGCTCAGCTAGTTGTTCGGAAGTAATGGTGTCGTGAGTTGGAATAAATATAGCTTGTTTGGAAGATCGATCCACGACGACGAGGATAGCTGTATAGCCATTCGACATTGGCAGTTGCTCAATGAAGTCCATGGAGATGGAATCCCATGGTCGGACCGGAACCGGCAGAGGCTTCAACAACCCGTAAGGCCGATGACGGCGAGGTTTGTTGCGACCACAGATAGTGCAAGAGGTGACATAGTCACGGACGAAGTCTCTGACCTTGGGCCAGGTATATTGACGACGTACAGCTTCTAGAGTGCGGTTCTGGCCGAAATGGCCGGAGAGTGGATGATCATGGAAGTAGCGAAGGACTTGAAGGCGAAGATTGCCGTGATTAGGGACATAAATACGGTCGTCAAGGCGTAGTAGCTTGTCACTACCTAAGCTCCAACGTTCATTGGAAGGATCTTTTGCAAGTTCCAAACCAACAACGGAGCTCGGGTCGGCGGGAAGGGCGAGGATGATAGCCTGGTGTAGGGCTTCGATATCCATGATAATCGAGGCTCGTAAAACCGGGCCTTCCAGGAAGGTAGCTCGAAGAGACGCAGTGAGTTGTTCGTTAGTAAAGATAGGACGGAAGTTATGAGGGTTCACTTGGGCGTAGCCGATATCCCCCTCTTTAGGGTAGACGTCCCAGCGTCTAGTTATCGAATCGGGTTTCTCGCCGAGTTTCCCCGGCCGGAAGCGAATGACCATATTAAATTGATGTAAAAATTCTGACCATCGGACCTGTCGGCGTGTGAGAACCTTGGTAGTAGAAAAATACTCAAGATTTTTGTGATCGGTGACGACGTCCACCGGATCACCCGAGCCTTCCAGATAGTGACGCCAAGCTTTAAAGGCCTTGAAGATGGCCAGTAGCTCTTTGTCGTGAGTATCGTAATTGAGTTCAGCCGCATGAAGCGTTCTGGATAGGAAGGCTAGAGGATGAATTTCACCGTCAGCATATTGGATGGAAAGAATCGCCGCAATGGCGTAGTCGGAAGCGTCGGCCTCCACAATAAGTGGGCGATTCGGCTCCCAATGGGCCAGTATTGGCGCAGAAGTAAAAGCGATTTTGAGGTTTTCGAAGGCCTCTTGACAGCTGCTGTCCCAGATCCAGGGAGCGCCTTTTCGGGTAAGCCGAGTCATCGGCACAACGATATCGCTATAATTATACATAAAACGACGATAGAAATTTGCAAAACCCAAGAAGGACTGAATGTCCTTAACCTTCCTCGGAACCGGCCACTCTAGAACTGTCTGAACTTTCTCCTTGGACATGGTCAATCCATCGGGAGAAAGAATGTAACCCAAATACTCAACAGTATCCATATTGAACTTGCACTTCTCGGGATTGGTGTAAAGCCGATGATGGCGAAGTCGCCGAAGAACTTCCTTGACGTGTTCTTGGTGCTCTTCTGGCGAATCAGAATAGATCAGAATATCGTCCAAATAGACGATGACACAAACATCGAGCATGTCAGAGAAGATGTCATTAACAAACCGCTGGAAAGCCGCAGGGGCGTTCATAAGGCCGAACGGCATAACCTTCCATTCATAGGAGCCGTAGCGGGTCCGAAAGGTGGTCTTCCATTCATCACCTTCAGCGATTCTGACCAGATGATAAGCGTGAGCGAGATCCAATTTGGTGTATATTTTAGCTCTTTTCGGAGCGTCAAGAAGATCTGAAATGAGTGGGAGTGGGTAACGATCCTTTTTGGTGATACGATTGAGTCCACGGAAATCGACGCAAAGGCGAAGTTTGCCGTCTTTCTTCGGGACGAAAAGGACCGGAGCGCCGTGAGGAGAGGATGATGGGGTGATGGCACCAGTAGCCAGCTGTTTGTCAATAAAGTCTTTAAGGGCGACTAACTCCTTTTCAGACAAAGGGTAAATACGGCCGAGAGGCGGCGAAGCGCCTTCTTCCAAGTCAATCTTCAGGTCGTAGGGTCTATGTTCAGGAAGTGAATCTGCAGCAATCTCGTCAAAGACGTCTGCAAACTCAGCATACTCTGCTGGGATGGAAAGAGGAAGTGGAGGAACAATAGGAGCGATGGAGGAGCAGTCGGCGGCGCGGGCCGCGACCTCTGAGTGGATAGCACGAAGAAGGATGGGTTCCATACCAGCGTCCTTGCAAGCCCTGTTAAAGACTGCAGCACTCACCAGTGCAATGTCAACCTCGGGAGTTTCCAGCTGAGCAGCAAATTGAGAGACCGTAGGGTAAGAATAGATGGGTTCAAAGGGAAATTTGGACGAAAGGGGCTTGGCCCGTGAAGTCCGAGAGCGAGAGCGAAGTGAGTCCCCAGGAGGGGTCTCCAGAATTGTCGGTGAAACCGACGGCGAAAGTTCCGGTAGCGGAACAGCGACCTTTGCAACAACAGTGTTGATGGCAGAAGGCACAGATGTCTGTGGAGAATCAAAATGTGAAGTGTTACGGAACGTAATGTTTCGAGATGCCCAGTCAATCAACGGATTGTAGCGGGATAAGAAACTGTAACCTAATACTGCTTTACAGGATGAATCTAAATGTGTAACATAGAAAGGTAATAGAAGCAGCTCGCCGGAAGGGAACCGAACGGCGATATTCGCCATATCGGTAATTGGTTTAGAAGATAATGAACCATCAAAAAGACGAAGGTAGAACCAGAATCAACAAGAGTAGGAAATTTAAGAAGAGCAGAGATGGGTTCGGCCGGCGCGGCCGAATCGGATAACGAGAATTCAGTAGTTAATGAAATTACAAGAGAGCGTTCAATGGAAGAAAGAGCGGACGCGTTGAGATATAACTCCCCAGGTGAGGTACGAACCTGATCAACGCAGCTCCCGTTTCGTACCGGGGAACAAGAGCTGCGGACTAGTTTTCCGAATCCTCTTCAACAACCTCAATGGTTGCTTCGGGGGTTTCTTCAACCCCGGCAGTGCGGCCCTTCGATTCTCGGGCCTTTCGCTTATTGCAGTCAGCAATCTGATGCTTACCACCGCAGAAGAGACAAAGATTGTTCTTCATTCTTCTTTCCCGTTCGGAGGGAAGTACCTTACCATCTGCTCCTAGATGGTTGAATGCGGGGCGCTGACCGCCGGATTGGCCGGAATTCGAAGAGTTCTGGGGCTTACCATTGTTGTTAGGCTTACCACCAGAGAAGGGTTTGGGTTTCGGCGTGAACGGCGCCAAAGAGCCCGAAGGCTGAGAATTGTTGTGCTGGTTAGTAGAACCAGTCTTGAAGTCCGAGGAACCCTTCTTCGGGTTCCGAGCAATAAAAGGCTTACCAACCTCACGCTTCTTAGTTTCTTCGCGCTTCCAATAACGGTTGTCAATGCAAAGAACTTCCAGACAATAAGCGGCGAGCGTCGCTGGTTCGGGCAACCGCGCCATTTCGTCCTTGATGCGTTCAGCCAAGCCTCGTCCATAAGCCCATTTCAGGGCGGCAGAATCCCAGTTGGTACTAGCAGCCAGGGTGTTGAACCGGATGTTGTACTTCCGGATGTTCTCAGTTTCCTTCATTTTAAGGTTACCAAGGGCGTCCTCGGCCTCGCCTTGGGCGTCGTAAACGCCGAAATTGTCCTGTAGCTCCTTTACAAGGGCCGTGAAGGACGACGTCCAGGCCGGCAACGAGTCGAGGTCCGGGTCGAGGATATCAGGGACAAACCATTCTTTGGCTGACCCACTGAGATAAGAAAGAGTGTAGTTCACCTTCCGCTGGTCGGTGAAGTACTTGGGACGGTCATTGAAGACCAGGGCGAGATTGACGAAGAATGTCTTGAGTTTTCGGGGGTCCGAACCGTCGAATACCTCGGGCTCCTTGACCTTGCTCTTGGATTCAGAGCTGTCAGAGGGACGGCCGAGTGCGGCGAGAACGGAGCCGAGGGTTTCCATAGAAACCTTAAACCCCAAGAGAAGATCCAACATAGCACGTTGCTCGTTGGGGATGTCAGGAGAGTTGGAGGAACGAGGTCCACCAGGTCCACCAGGACCACCAGGTCCGCCGGGACCACCAGGTCCACTGGGGTCACCAGGCTCACCACGCGGTAAACCGCCGGCATCGTCATCCAGATCGTCATGATTGTTGTCGGCGCCCGGGTCATCGGGGTCGACAGGAGGGTCTTGATCGTCGTGATCACCAGTATCCAAATCGAAATGAGGAGGTGGGTCACGAGGAGATTCAGAAGCAGCTCTGCGTAGGGGTTGTTTACCCGTACGGCGAGCGATAGCTTGAAGAATTGGAGAATCAATTCGAGTAGTAGACCGGCCCCGAGCCGGAGCGACCACAGGGGGTTGTCCATGGCGAGGGGTCAGGACTTGGACAGGTTGTCCGTCACCGGTAAACAAAGTGCTGTACTCAAATTGCTGATCTTCTTCCATGGCTTCAGGAAGAGTCGACGTAGTTGGAACTGTAGCTGGACCGAAACCGCGATTTCGGCGACGTGGTTGACCGATGGCTGAGATAGATTCGGAGAAAGGGGCAAAAGATTGGGCTGTGGTGAAGAAAGTGTTTTCTTCGGAGTTTGCTCTAGATTGAGCTCGAGTTTTCGGAGGCATAAAAAATGATATGTCAGTACGACGTTACGGATTGAGTTTAATTATACTGTTAAGATCATGCACACCGTGTAACCGTGCCAGAGGTCACACAGTGTCTAAGTGCGGAAGACGAGTGGGACAATGGTGAAGTTATTAACAACACCGCCGTTACGCCGTTAGTCCCCGGAGGTCGAGAGTATAGAATGGAGGAGCTGAGTAGCAGCCAAGTCGGAGCGGCGGTATCGCCGGTGACGAGGAGCGAGCCAAAGAACTTATAAGTCCAAGGGCTGTAGAGAGTACTTCAAGGCGTTGAGCCTGAAGACTTTAGAGAGGAGCTTAAGTTGGGAAGGGAGATCTAAGTTGATAATTAAACTGAGGAACTACAGTAGCGTACAAGCAGTATTTATATCTACGGAGCGGCGCAGCGGCGCGGAGCGCCAGACTAACTACTAGGAGTTATACGTGTAGTCCTGCAGGGTAAAGTAAAAGACAATAAGGAGGGACTAGAATGAAAGGGTATGTGTAGCGAGAAAGAACAATAAGGAGGAGATTACAATAAAGGTGAATCTTCGGAATACCGAGCGGCGAACTGGGAGCCCGAGGCATGGGCTTGACAGTTAGGCGTTGGGGAGCTTTAGTATTGCTCGAGGGAGCTCGGAGACTCACTCGGATTGCTTAGGCGTGAAGTAAAAGCATGTATTGGATTGTATAGACGATCGTCGAGACAGTAGACAAGAGTAGAGAGAAACAGAGATAAAGAAACAGAGAGTAAAGAGAATTCCATATGGTTAGCAGGTACAAAGGGACAGGGACTGGACCTATGTAAAGGGTGTGTGTTCAAAATATACCAAGCTGGGGCTTTGGGACATTGCGGCGCTACTTAAATAGGTATGGGAAGTGAACAAGAGAACATCTGGAGACATGAGGCAGCTTAATCGAGGGAGGGAGGTAATTGAGATTAGTACTTAAAGGGGTGTCATGCCCTGACCGCAATCCAACTAACCCCAAACACCCGCTCTACGTTCTCACATTCCTAATTCTCTTGGCACCTCCCCAAGACACCCCTGAGGCAATACGCACCTTCCCAAGACAGTACAACCACCCCCCTGAAAACGTCCTGACAACCATCCCGACACGCGTACGAAACCCTCTTACAACAGCCCCATCAAGTACCAATCTCGATCACCTGCCTCATGTTACCTAGATTCCGATGTTCCCTTGTTCACTTCCCGTACCTATTTAAGTAGCTCCGCAACGCCCCCAAGCCCCAGCTTGGTATATTTTGATCACACACCCTTTACATAGGTCCAGTCCCTGTCCCTTTGTACCTGCTAACCATACGGAATTCTCTCTACTCTCTATTTCTCTATCTCTGTTTCCCTCTACTCTTGTCTACTGTTTCAACGATCGTCTACACGATCCAATATACGCTTTTACTTCACGTCTAAGCAATCCGAGTGAGTCCCCGAGCTCCCTCGAACGATACTAAAGCTCCCCAACACCTAACGCCTTGGAGAGCTAACCTCCCCAACACCTCCTCGAGCTCCCCCATTGCTCCCTAAGCTACGGGATCTCGATCTAGGTAACATCGAAGCCGCTTCCTACGTCGAACTACGTACCGCTTCGCCGTTACACCCTCTCACACTCGAGGACATCCACCCTCGATCCTAGTCCCCAGGAACCTATCCTCCCGGGTGTATATCTTCTCGGGAGCTTAGACCCTCCATACCCAATTCCCATACGACCTATTCAATCCTATATTGACGTTCTAGAGAGTACAACTCCTACCACGCGATACTACTAGGTTCCGTACATCCATCCTCCCTACCTACGCCTTAGGGATCTCTCAGGACCTTACAGGGACCTCCTCCAGGGTCACACCTCTCTGTCTTATCAACTACTAGGTCATTCCTGTCCTCGGTCGCGGTTCCCGTAGCTCCCTTCGAGCTCCAGCCTGCTCCTAGCACGCTACAACATAAACTCCTTATATCCGAATCCACCCTAAGACCTATTTTGACCCAGGTCTTACAAGGGGTTGGCGGTTAGGAGGGTCTTGTCTGTGTGTCGGAGTGAAGGACGTTTGGATAGGTATGTTAGCAATACTTGGGGAGGTGCATGGTGGTACTTAGGGAGGTGTAGAGGGGGAACAGGAGGTGGATAGGATGTATGACAATGTGTGACAGGTACTGGGACTGGTCTGGTTGTAGCCAGGGCATGACAAGAACGTATAAGTCCTAAGGTTATAGTTGAGTGCTTCAAGGTAGTGAGCCTGAAGACTTAAGAGATGGAAAAGGGCCAGGCTTTGCCGTTATGGCCCTAATTTTCCCATAACCTCCTCCGTCCACCAACATGATGACAAGCCGTATTACCACCACCACCGTTCCAAACCAGGCCAGCACTTCTTCTTGTCCTGCCAATCCCTTGAGCCCCGGCGCCCCACTCAATGATAAAGAGGAACTCATTATGCGGGAGGCTCTGGCAAGAGTAGAGTGATTGAAGGTGCAAAAGGCAGAGGAAGCCGCTCGAAAGAAGGCTGAGGAGGAAGCGGCCTGAAAGGCAGTTAAAGAGGCGTGGGAAAAGGCTGCTGCAACAGAGTTGGAGGAGAGGAGAAAGAGGATGACAGAGGCGGCCACAGCCCGCAGTCGGCAGGGGTCTTCACCAGGAGGGGCTTTGGTAACGAGCTTGCCTCGTTTTTGTGTGAAAGAGAAAGGAAGGAATCTAATGGGCACTCCAACCAACCAATCTAATACACAATATGCGAGTTCACTGCTATCAAATTTATTTAATAGCAAGGGGTAGCGTTGGCAAAGGTTCCGCAAAGCTTTGAGAGCTAAGTAAGAAGCTTCGATCAATCAATTTGAATCGTTCTAAGGATTCGATATATTCCTTTGATCAAGGTAGATTCAGCACGATTCGTGCTTGGGTTGTATTGATTTGGGTATATCAAGAATCGGGGGTTTGAATCAAAGTAAATTAAAACCGAAACACACAGACCCCTACAGAGGGCTAGAACTATGTGCTGGCACAACCACACAGCGTGATTTGCCCTTAAGACCAACAACTGATCCTAAGTTCGAAGAATACCCAACAACTGGATATACTTCTCGCAGTCACAAGGAGCAGAACACGACGTTCCTATACTCACAAGTGCCGGGCCCGAATGGCTGCTAGCAAAGAGGTTTCAGTCTGGCGGGAGTGTGTCTTTCCTTTTTACGGATTAGCACTGCAACGTCGTTCCAAAATCACTTGTATTCCAGATACATCAGATCACTATTTATACATACAGAATATAGAGTTGCACAGTACAATTAATTTAATACAATAAACGTTCGGAACCGCCAGGAAACTTCTACAATCGGTCAGAGACCATTTAATTTGAATCTTCATGCCCTTATTTGGTCCATAATGGTCCCAAGATTTCAGTATACCTCCATACATAGGTAGGTATTTCGATGTTCATTTAATTTAATTGTTTTTGGAGAATGACTCGAATGGTGTTCAGCTGTCACTGCTGTTCAACACTTACTTCGATTGTTTGTCATCTCGCCTGGAGGCAAATCAGCTCTCCTCGATTCTAATCCTATCAATCTGATTCATCTGGATTAAACTAATTGCTTCTCTCTTGCAATAGACACCCGTTGTGCCTATACTCTATCAAGGGAGTTACACATAGTATTCATTTAATTGCATTCTTCAATATTTTCTATGTCAGGACTCTTTGACATTCATTTGATATGTCTTCGGAGCCTCGCAGTACTTCGATCGTTCTTCTAGTCATTTTCCTCA
>JANVFT010000177.1:0-26358 GCA_028011325.1 Lentinula lateritia | reverse complement strand
TCCGAAGACATATCAAATGAATGTCAAAGAATCCTGACGTAGAAAATAATGCAGAATGCAATTAAATGAATACTATGCGTAACTCCCTTGATAGAGTGTAGGCACAATGGGTGTCTATCGAAAGAGAGAAGCAATTAGTTTAATCCAGATGAATCAGATTAATAGGATTAGAATCGAGGAGAGCTGATTTGCCTCCGGACGAGGTGACAAACGATCGAAGTAAGTGTGAACCGCAATGACGGTTGAACACCATTCGAGTCATTCTCCAAAAACAATTAAATTAAATGCATAACGAAGTACCGACCTATGTTTGGAGGTATACTTGAATCTTGGAACCAATTATGGACCAAATAAGGACATGTAGATTCAAATTAAATGATATCTGACCGAGTGTAGAAGTTTCCTTGCGGTTCCGAGCGTTTATTGTATTAAATTAATTGTACTGTACGACTCTAGATTCCGTATGTATAAATAGCGATCCGATGTATCTGGAATACAAGTGATTTTGGGACGACGTTGCAGTGCTAATCCGTAAAAAGGAAAGACACACTCCCGCCAGACTGAAACCTCTTCGCTAGCAGCCATTCGGGCCCGGCACTTGTGAGTATAGGAACGTCGTGTTCTGCTCCTTGTGACTGCGAGAAGTATATCCAGTCGTTGGGTATTCTTCGAACTTAAGATCAGTCGTTGGTCTTAAGGGCAAATCACGCTGTGTGGTTGTGCCAGCACATAGTTCTAGCCCTCCGTAGGGGTCTGTGTGTTTCGGTTTTAATTTACTTTGATTCAAAACCCCCAATTCTTGATATACCCAAATCAATACAAACCAAAGCACGAATCGTGCTGAATCTACCTTAATCAAAGGAATATATCGAATCCTTAGAACGATTCAAATTGATTGATCAAAGCTTCGTACTTAGCTCTCAAAGCTTTGCGGAACCTTTGCCAACGCTACCCCTTGCTATTAAATAAATTTGATAGCAGTGAACTCGCATATTGTGTATTAGATTGGTTGGTTGGAGTGCCCATTAGATTCCTTCCTTTCTCTTTCACACAAAAACGAGGCAAGCTCGTTAGCGGCAGAAGGTGGAAAGTATGCGGGAGATTCACCTTTCCATCTCAACCGTGTCTCGCACCATAGACCGACTCGGAATTGTCAAGTAATAAATACTCAGTTCGGTGTAAAGTAACTCCATTCGGTACCTGTCAAGTAATAAATACTACGTACGTCGTGAGTATGATATATAAGGCTAAATAATATGGGGCTCACCTCAGTTCGGTGTAAAGTAACTGAGGGAGCCCCGTTTGACGTCCGCTGGTGTGGCTGATAAACTATACAGTGCGTATGTAATCGGACGGAAGCAAAATACGTGGTCAAAGCTGGTGACTGTGCGTACGCTGTGCGGAGGTAGAATCTAACACCCCCCCTGGTCCGCACGATACAGTCCCAGTAGTCCGACCATCTTCGCGTGGATTGGCCCGCTGAGAGCTTTAGTAAACACGTCTGCTACGTTCATACCTGTTCAGATTTCTAAGACTTTCACCGCCCCGCTAGCTACCTTCTCCCTGATGTAGTGGTCCCGTAGATCGATGTGCTTCACGAGAGCATGTCGTTTGGAGTTTTCGGTAAGGCTGATGGATCCAAAGTTGTCGCCCAGTAGTGTAACGGGTCCCTGCTGGTGCAGATCAGCCTCCGCGAGGAAGGATTGCAGCCAGACCGCCTGCTGGAAAGCCCGGGACAGGGCGATGTATTCGGCCTCCGTGGATGACAGTGCAGGTGTGGGTTGGCATTTAGAACTCCAGGAGACGGGTGCCCCGGCCATGAAGAAGACATATCCCGATGTAGACCTGCAGGTGTCCATGCATCTGGCGTGGTCAGAGTCGGAGTACCCTTTCGGTTTCAGTCCTATGCCCGGCAAGTGCTCTTCGCCTGCTCGAGGCGCTTCGTAGGTGATAGCGTAGTCGCAGGACCACAGGAGGTATCCAGCCAGCCACTCGACGCACTCCCAGTGGGTCCTGCCAGGGTGGAGTTGGTATCTTGCTAGTAGTCCGGCGGCAAAGGAGATATCAGCGCGAGTGCATGTCTGGCACCACAGGACCGATCCCACAAATTCGCGGTATGGCTTGTCTGACATGAACTGCAGCTCATCATCGGGGAGCGGGGTGGGTGCTTCGCAGAGTTTGACATTGGGGGGTAGGGGAGTATGGCGGCGCCGCGCATGTAAGAGGTGGAAGTGCTCGAGCATGCGGAGGATGTAAGGCTTCTGGGAGATCGTAATGGACTTCGTTATGGGGTTCTGCTGAATGTTCATTCCCAGCAGGACGTGGGATGATACCTCGTTCAACTCCCATTGCTTCGCCAGATCCTTCACTGCCTGTATTCTCCCGTCCTCTGTAGATGATCCTCCGCAGACATCGTCCCCATACGTGCTGGTGAGTGTATATTCGTCACCGTCCCGTCGGTATCGGATACAAGGGTCGGCTCTGGATGTGACGTATCCGTCTTCGCTGTATCCAGCTGCGAGGGTCTCTTGCCAGTCGTGGCTCCCTTGCATAGTGCCATAGATGGACTTCCTGAGTCTGCACACCTTGTCTTCATTTCCTGGTTGGATGAATCCGTCGGGCTGTCGCATGTACACTTTGTGGGATATGGGTGAATTGAGGAATGCGGCGGTAAAGTCGATCTGGAAGAGGGAGAGCCAAAGAGTAGCTATGATAGCCAGTACGATCCGTACCGACTCCATACGCGCGACGGCCCTGTATGTTTTGTCATAATCCTGTCCTTGGATTTGGGTATATCCCTGTGCTACCCACCGTGCTTTCCGCTTCAGTACCTCCCCTCCTGGTCCCCACTTTATGGCGTAGGTCCATCTCCCCCCGGTGAGGTTTGCGTTAGGCGGTAGGTGCACCAGCTCCCAGCACTCCTTCGCGACGAGTGTTTCGTACTCGGCTTTCATGGGTGGGAGCCAAAGTTCTGGGGCCTTCATGGCCTGTTTGAAGGTAGACGGGACCCAGGTGTCGTTCGTCGCTGATGCAAAGGCCCATGGGTTAGCAGCGATAAGCGCGAGTGTTTGGTTGGGTGGCGGGGAATCCGTTGCCCAGTCTTCTTTGTTGGCCTGAGCCTCGTGTTCGCGCTCTGCTAGAGCCTGGTTTTTGATAGCGACACGGGAGGGGGTGCGTACACGGGCACTTCTACGTAGTGGTGGAGAGGAATCGGAGGTAGGACCGGTTTCCCGTATTTCTTCGTCTTCTTGATCCGCATGCTGTTGAGCTGTGGGTCCATTTGTGGGAGCGGTCGATTCTAGACCGCCTGCAGGCTGGTTGCTTTCCAGGACGCCGTCTTTGGTTGCAGGCATCTCTTCCCTGGAACGATGCGCTTCTCCTTCCTCAAATCTCACATCCCTCGACTCCAGGAAGGTGCGGCTAGGTTGGTGCTGTTGAACGCGGCTATGCTGTTCACACATCACTAATACGGTCATGTGTTATACTAGTCTATGCTTAGTGTACACTGACATCATATACCATATGCGGATTCCTCAGTACTTCCTTATGTAATACTGTCATACATTTATGTATATAAGTAGCTATGTCCTGTACTGGAATCCAGCTCGCTTCTCTCTCATCTTTATTGCCTCACTGAGACTATAAGCTATACTACCCAGGTATGGTGCTAGAGAGTGTCACCACTATGCACCCCTTGCCTGCTCAACAGGTTATGGGCCCCGGATGAATGCTTTGCTGAGCTCTAAGCTCGCAGCGCTCTCTGGTTTACTGTTGTCATTGACGCATCTATTTGATTGCTGTCTCTGACACAGACCTTTACCTGAAATGTCACCTCTGGCGCTGAAGTCAATATCACACCTAACAAGTGCTGATTATGACATCGCCCAAGAGTGCTTGACACTGTAGATGACAGCTTGCTAGACATATGTCGCAGCTTGTCACTACTGGCAATAACATTCATGCCATTTTATTTTCATCTGTTGTCTTGAGCGTTTATGAATTGCATGCTGACATCACTGTTGATTTTATCCAGATTACAATGTCTTCTGCACTCTTCACCGCTGTTACCACCACCCTTAAAGGTGATAACTATGACACCTGGATCTCCGAAATGGAAGCCTTTCTCCAAGCCACAGGGCTTTGGTCCGCCATTATCTCCGACCCGCCTGCCGAGCCGTCTCCACTTGATTCGACAGACCTCG
This sequence comes from Lentinula lateritia, assembly GCA_028011325.1. Lineage (NCBI taxonomy): Eukaryota > Fungi > Basidiomycota > Agaricomycetes > Agaricales > Omphalotaceae > Lentinula > Lentinula lateritia. The sequence goes on along the minus strand of JANVFT010000177.1, from coordinate 22,156 downwards.
ACAGTGTCAAAGCCTGGAAGGAGTATGACGATAACCTCAAATCCTGGAAGGAGACCGACACTAAGGCTGTTGGAAACATCCGCCTCCGCCTTTCTCCGTCAATCCGCACCCTTGCTAAGGACGAGGGTGACACGGCTAAGAAACTGTGGGAATTCTTGCAGAAAACCTACAAGGTCAAAGGTCTAGGCGCAGTCTTTAATGACTTTGCTGCCGCCATGGCTGTCAAGGTCCCATACAAGGGAAACCCACTCACAGCTATGACTGACATTGGCATGTTCTTCACCCGTATGGATGACGCTGACATTGGCATCCCTGACCACCTCGAAGCTCTGATTCTTCTATCTAAGCTTCCATCACGCTACTCTGTCGTTGTCCAGACTATGTCTCAACTCGGTACTGAGGAGCTCAAGGAATTGACATTTGCCAAAGTTTGTATCGCAGTTATGAACCCTTTCAGCGGAGACACCATTAGCAACTCCCAACCGCAGAACGCGAACAAGTTTTCGAACGTTCATCGCAAGGGAAACGATCCCAAGTTCTCCCAACAGCAGCATGGTAACAATAGTAACCAGCAGCAGAAGGGACAGAATGGGAATGATGACTCCAACAAGAAGAAGCGTAAGCGTGGCAGTGGAAAGAACAAGAAGGCTAAGAGGAATGCAAACGCTGCACAAGCTGATGCAGACTCTATGGACTTCAGTCCAATTGGCAGTACTGTTGACTTTGGTCCGGTACGTACCGATCTTACTCCTTCCGTCCCAGATGTGCGCAAGCACTCTATCCATCCTCCCTACAATCCTCCTCACAATGCTACGTCCCTTCGTCTTCATAAGAAGACAAGGATGGCCATTCAACGTGCCCGTGATATTGGCGTCCGTGCGACTGCCGAAGTCATTCGTGCCCTTGAGCCATCTGGACACATTTCGGAGTTAGATAGTAGTGACGATGAGCAAGGTTCTTCTGATCCTCCAACGAAGCGCACCCGTGTGTTGACTTCTGAGGATGATGTTGAGGATGGTAACAAGGCTCCTACGCCGCCTCCTCCATCTCCTCCTATGGACTTTGAGGTCCCAGGAACTGCCTCTTTTGACCCTGATGAGTTGATGAATTTCGACTTGGATCGTGAAATTTTGGCAATCACTGGATTCATGGACACCATGGGGTCAGTACCCTCCTCTGATGTTGATCATACGAGATATACTAACGCACCTTCATCGGTCGCAGTGACGAAGACATGCAAGTCGGCCTTTGAGCCTGATCTCTTGTCCCGCTTGTATAATTATCGTATCAATGTCAAGTATATATCCAAAGAACATTTTTGTGTACATGACGTTTCATACTCTGTGTGCAAGAAGTGTAAGGGTAAAGAGAGGAACCAACCCAAGTGGTGGATGAACGACTCTGGTTGTTCTGAACACACTACCTTTGACTTGAGTGACTTCATTGAGTATGAAGACCTTGAGGAAAAAGTTCTTATAGCAACTGCAACCACAACTGCCTACATTACTGGCATTGGGACTGTCTTGATACATTTCAAGGATGTAAGAGGTCGCATGCATTCGGCACGAATCGCTCCAGTATTCTATATGAAGGAGTTGAGTCATCGCCTTATAGCACAAGGACGCTTCCTACAAGATAGCAAAACTGTTCGCGGCAACGCAGACAAAGTTGACTTCTGGGACAAAGACGGTTTATTCCTGTCATTTGAACCACGAACTCACAGCGATACAATCTATATTCTCAAAGATTATTCGCCACAGCCTATGGCTGTAAACCTAGTGATCCACTCAGTGGACTACACTACCATGCATCGCCGAATGGGTCATCCATCGCGCGAAGCACTCACTCAACTGAGGAAACATGCAGAAGGTGTTCCCACCTTCAGCATTCCCCATGAGGAAGATCTCTGTGAAGGTTGTGCCAAGGGAAAGATGACTTTACGTCCATTTCCGCCAACTACTCATCGGGCATCACGTCCCTTTGAGCTCATTCACTCAGACCTCAAAGAATGGCCTACCACTTCGTACCACAAGTACAAGTATATGATCTTCTTCATAGATGACTATACTTCATTTGGGTTCTTCTGCCACTTGAAAAAGAAGAGCGGATCTCTGCCGGTGATAAAGCAATTTATTGCCTCAATCAAAAATCTATACAAGACTAACGTCAAGGAATGGATGTCTGATGGTGGCGGAGAATTTAGATCCAATGCACTTGATGAGTTCTTTAAGAACGAAGGTATCAAAGCACAATGGTCATCTCCTCATATCCACCAGCAGAATGGAAGAGCCGAAAGGTTTATCCGGACTATTATTGAGAAAAGTGAACCGCAGCGCTTTCAAGCCTGTATTCCTGAATCCTGGTGGGAATTCTCTGTTAAACATGCTGTGTGCGTGTATAACCTGACTCCTATGCGTCGTCACAAATGGAAGACACCATACGAGATTTTGTACAACAAAGTTCCGCGCATAGATCACTTGCGTGTCTTTGGCTGTGGTGCATACGTCTATCTTCATGAAGAAGTACGGGTAAACAAACAATCGCCCAGGTCAGAACTAATGACATATCTCGGAGTTTCTGATGGTGAACACGGAAATATCTACATGCGGTCGAACAATGCTATGTTCACTGCTACACACGCTGTCTTCGATGAGAAATTATTTCCTCGTTGTAAAGCCTCAGAGCGTCACCGCTCTACGCGACTACCAGATCGCAACACAGATCCTAAAGATCCAATCCCTCCACCTGATGATGATGATGTTCCTCCATCTCATCAACCTACTACTCCCCAAAGGAGACAGGATCCGGAGCAAGACGTTGCACCGCCTGTGCCAGCTGAACAGCCAGCGCGAGATCCTAGTCCGCCGCCACAACCCCGGAATGAACAACCTCCTGCTGAAGAGCAACCGAGACGTTCAGGTCGTGTGCGGAGACCACCTACTCGTCTTACCGGTGATCCTAGAAGCAGCAGTAAGCTTCCTACGGAACAACAGGTAGAGAGACCAAAGAGGGATATTCAGAGACGCGCAAAAGCTCCACAGCCAGGTAGCTCCTCGGCTGAGCAAGAACGCCCTGAGCCAGAACAGGTTCCCGGACCTAGTACTGAGCATCCCACTCCTGAAAATGGAGAACAACCCTCTGTCACTCCCGGTGACGAAGCTAGTACCCTGATCAGACTATGTCAGGAAGGGGGAGCTGAATTAATATATTTTCTCATGGCTAAGGCCGTTCCCTTTGAGGGGGAGCTGAAAGGCTCCGAGAACGTCCGTGAATGGACTTACAAGGACATTACTCGCCTACCTAAGGCTGAGCGTGAGGAATGGCTTAAGGCCTGCCAAGAAGAGCTTGAAGCGCTCAAACGGCGTGGTACTTTTGAACTCATGGATCGTCCAGCAGACCGAAAGGTCATTAAGAACCGCTGGGTCTTCGACGTCAAATCTGACGGTCGTAAGAAGGCACGCCTTGTTGTCAAAGGGTTCTCACAAATTGAAGGTCTTGATTATGACCAAGTCTTCTCTCCTGTAGTACGGTTTGAGACTGTTAGACTGTTGCTCGCCTTGACTGCGCTGAACAACTGGTATCTCACTGGACTCGATGTTCGAAATGCCTATCTATATGGCGTCTTACATGAGACTATCTACATGGAACAGCCTGAAGGTTTTCGAATCAAAGGCAAAGAGGATAAAGTCCTCTTACTGCGCAAAGCTCTGTATGGACTAAAACAAGCAGGTCTTGTCTGGTGGCGAACACTGGACTCATACATGAAAACACTCGGCTTTAAACGCTTGAGCTCTGATGCAGGTATCTTTGTCCGTCGAGGTAAAGATGACTCACTAGTCATCGCCATCATCTACGTTGATGATGCACTCTTCGCTGGACCTGACAAGAAACTCGTAGCTTCTCTAAAAGAGAAATTCATGTCACACTGGGAATGCAGAGATCTTGGTGAAGCCAAAGAATTCCTTCGCATGCGGATTACTCGTCGTGGCAAAAAGATCTATATTGATCAATGCGCCTACCTTGACAAAGTCCTTAAGCGTTGCGGTATGGAAAATGCTAAAATGGCTGATACACCACTTCCTGCAGGGTTCCAACCCGAGCCCACCAAAGGCCAGGCGGATTTCGCTCTTCGTAGCAAGTTTCAGATGGTTATTGGTTCCCTTCTCTACCTTATGTTGGGCACACGTCCCGACATCTCCTTTGCTGTCACCAAGCTTGCACAACATGCAGCTAACCCATCTCAAGAGCACCTTAGCAAGGCACTCTATATTTGCCGCTACCTCCTAGGTACGAAATCATATGCACTTTGCTATGATGGTGAATCGGGTATTGGTCTCAGTGCTTGGACTGATTCGGATTGGGCTTCCGATCCTTATACTCGCCGGTCTCAGACTGGATATTTTATGAAGCTTGCCAATGGCATCTTCTCTTGGACCAGCCATGCGCAGAAAACAATCGCTCACTCGTCTACAGAGGCTGAGTATATGGCATTGTCTGATTGCAGCCGCCAAGTGGTTTGGGTCCGCAATCTACTTGAGGAATTAGGCTATAAGCTTGACGCTATTCCTATTGCTGGAGACAATCAAGGATCCATTTTCATGGCATCAAATCCTGTCACTAGCAAGCACTCAAAACACATTGACATCTGATATCATTATATCCGTGAAGTTGTTGAACGTGGTCTTGTGCAAGTATTCTTTGTAGATGGCAGTAACAACCCCGCAGATCTTCTCACAAAGAATCTTGGGCGTATCAAATTTGAGCTATTCCGCTCAATGCTTGGACTTGAGTTTTACTCGTCCACCAATCCTTAGGCTGTCTGCCTTGCCTGACGCCTACCGCTATTGCTTCGAGCAAAGTACTTTACTGTGCTGCTCAGCAAGGGGGAGTGTTGAACACGGCTATGCTGTTCACACATCACTAATACGGTCATGTGTTATACTAGTCTATGCTTAGTGTACACTGACATCATATACCATATGCGGATTCCTCAGTACTTCCTTATGTAATACTGTCATACATTTATGTATATAAGTAGCTATGTCCTGTACTGGAATCCAGCTCGCTTCTCTCTCATCTTTATTGCCTCACTGAGAATATAAGCTATACTACCCAGGTATGGTGCTAGAGAGTGTCACCACTATGCACCCCTTGCCTGCTCAACAGGTGCCACAATCGGTACCCCCTTCGTCCCATGTAGCCTATCAAATGGCATTCCACCGCCTGGCGCGCCAGTTTCCCTTTGGTTCTGCTCTCAGGGAGTGTAGCCCATGCTCGGCATCCAAATGGTCGTAGGTGCGACACGTCCTGCCGTTTATTTGACCAGTACTTGGTGGGCACGCGGTCTGGGAATCGTGCTGTGGGCATGAAATTGTCCACGTAGGTGAACGTCGCTGCAGCCTCTGCCCAGAAAGAACGGGGGAGGCCTGATTCTTCGAGGAAGGTGCGTACGCCTTCGATGACTGTCCTGTTGCCTCTTTCTGCCATCCCGTTTGCTGATGAGGAGTACGGGGTTATCTTTTCAATAGTAATCCCCCGGTCGGCGCAATATGCTTCCAGGAGGTTGTTATCAAATTCGCCTCCGCCATCCACGCGTATAATCCTCATTCTCTTCCCTGTTTGGTTCTCGGCCATTACTCGGTACTTGTGGAACTCTTTTAATGAGGTTTCCTTCCGCTTGTCCTTGAGGAATGCAGGGACCCGTACCGATGATGCTCCATCGGAGAAGAGCATCATGTATCTTGCCCCGCCCATGCTTGGTGTGGTGGCTGGTCCCCATAGGTCGATATGCACCCTCTCGAGTACCTCTGTCTCGTGGGTGAGTCTTTCATCAAATGGTCTACGTGTCGCCTTCCCATACAAGCAGTCGATACACATTCCGGCTAACGTTTTGGAGTTGATTTGTAGCCCATCCACGAGACCCCGACTTTCCATTCGCAGAATTCGTGGTACGGCTACGTGCGCCAGGCGCCGGTGCCAGGTGTGTATGTCGACCGCCTTCTCATGAGATCTTGCTGAGTTGGCCTGTGTCTGGTGCAGGGTCTCCACTTCGTACATCTTGGTCTTGCCTCTCCCCAGCATTGCTACCTGTCCTCCCGGCGTCTTAACGCTCAATACCCCATCGCCCCACTCTCCTTTGAAGTTTTGCTGATCAAGAGTTGATAGGGAGATTAGGTTATGGCCGAATTCCGGTGTATGCTTCACGTTTGTGAGTCGGATTCGTCGCGTTACCTCTCCTACTCTCGTCATAAACTCAACGGTTCCTGTTCCATGTATCTGGAACCTTCCTGCCTCGCCTGCTAGTGCGCTGGTCCCGCTCTGCCCTTGTACTTGGCTATATTCTACAAAGTCTGATTTGCTCACCCAGCAATGTTCGGTCGCCCCGGAATCAATGAATGTTTGAGTCGACGGCGTTTTCGCGGGCGCATAGAGGAGTGTATTATTTCGGCGTGTTGTACATGCCAGTGGGCTGGGTGCTACGTAGTGTGTATGTACGTCCTCACTCCCATTCACATCCTTAGTCCCCTAATGCTCCCACCCTCTCAGAAAGGTATGATCATTGCTATCGAGGGGTCTGTTAGTTAGGGATGTGTGTTGGTGGGGTGTACTGGGGGACAACGTACTGGTGCCGTCTCTGGTTGTCTTGGCTGACAAGACATATGTTTCCAGCGGAGTTGCGGGCGAGTTCGTCGTGTCGGCAGTGGCTGCTACAGCGTTTCCGGGGTTCTGGTTCCTATTTGGCTCGTTGTTCTTGTTGAACCTCCAACCGTTAGGTCCTTTGCCCTCTGCTCCCCCTCCCTTCGCCCAGCACTTTTGGATAGTGTGGCCGATTTTCCTACAGTTCGGGTTTGCGCACGTCGGCCTGGTTTTGTCTGGGGCCTGGGCGCTTGCTACGTGCATCGCAAGTAGTGCCTTTACCTTTTTCTCCTCTCGCTCTTCCTCCGTTCGTCTCTTTTCCCTTTGTAACCAGATACCTTGGAGGTAGATGAATGCTTCGCTGCTCGTCTTTCCGGGGAGGTGCCTGATGTCAGCATCCCAGTCTTTAGGGAGTGATGCAAGAACGATCACTCGGAACTGGCCGTCTGTAATCACTGCGCCGGCATTCGTAGCCCTTCTGAGTAGATTTTGCATAGTCCTTTTGTGTTCTTCCATCGTCTCTTCGGGGTAAGCGTATCAGTGGGCTCGGAGGTTACTATCATGGAATAGTAAGAGCTCTTCCGATTTTTGTTCGAATTGGTTGACGAGTTCCTGCCAGATTGCAGACGCCATTTCGGTATAGTCTACTCCTAGTCCCGTGGGGTCAATAATATTCAATACTATCGTGCTTGCTACATATCGGTCTCGGGCGTACCATTCCTCAGGTGAGGGTGTCTGGCTGTATGGTGGTGTTGTTACTGTGGGAGTGGTTGTAGTTCCTTCTGGTGAAGTGACGGTTACCGCGGGTTTCCCGTCGCTGGGTTTGGCAATCGTTCCGTGTAGGTACCCTTGTAGTCCTTTTGATTCTACTGCGAGACTAACTTCCCTTTGGTAGGGCCACCAGTTATCCTCCCCTTCGAGGGCTATGCCTGTGGGGAATCGTTGGACATTCGGCATGTTGGATGATGATGACATCGTGGAACTGGGTGGTTCGGAGGCTTCGTGTGTATATGTAGTTGCTCTTTTAGAGCGCGAGTCTCATAATCTGTCAAGTAATAAATACTCAGTTCGGTGTAAAGTAACTCCATTCGGTACCTGTCAAGTAATAAATACTACGTACGTCGTGAGTATGATATATAAGGCTAAATAATATGGGGCTCACCTCAGTTCGGTGTAAAGTAACTGAGGGAGCCCCGTTTGACGTCCGCTGGTGTGGCTGATAAACTATACAGTGCGTATGTAATCGGACGGAAGCAAAATACGTGGTCAAAGCTGGTGACTGTGCGTACGCTGTGCGGAGGTAGAATCTAACAGGAATCACTAAAAAAGTTATTACGAAAGTTGCATCAGAATGTAATGAGGAGCTTCGAGCCATCTGGGAGGGAGTGTTAGCGCAGGAAGAATACCGCAACCCTGATCTGTTTCTCTTCTTGGATGAAAGTTCTGTGGATAACCACACCTTCCAATGGCGTATGGGCTGGTCTGAAGTCAATGCACCATGTGTAGATCAAGGAGTGTTTCTCCGTGGCACTCGTTACTCAATCCTTCCGGCACTTTCTATTGAAGGAATTGTTGCACTTGATATTTTTGAGGGATCCGTGACAACTGACATCTTTATTAATTTCATCCGGGAACAAGTGGTGAGTATAGGGCAGTTCATTGTCATCTTGGAGCATACTGAACGTTCAGTGACAGGCTCCATTACTTCAACCTTTCCCTCAACCCCGCAGTGTAGTCATTCTCGATAACTGTGCTATACATCATTCTCCAGAACTCAAGGAAATTATCGAAGTTGGTTGTGGTATGAGGTTTTGTTCTCTGAACGCATTGCAATCTCACTGGTGATATATAGGTGCTCGACTGATTTTTCTACCACCGTACTCTCCGGATTTCAATCCGATTGAACAGGCCTTCTCAGCCATTAAGTCTGCACTTCGAAGGCGGGAAAATCAATTTCGAGGCTCAAACTCAATCCCATGGATGGTGCGTGAAGTAATAAAGGATATTTCTACCAATTATGCTGCTGGATGGTTCAGTGATTGCGGTTACCTATGAATCAACTTGTATTTCTTTATGCACTACGTACGACTAACTATCTAGAGAAATGACTGTGATAGATAATTAAACTGTGTATAATATATAGTTGTGATGTTTATGATAAGATCTAGCAACGACGAGCATGCTTTCCTTTCAAAACAGTCCCGTAATCCTTCGCAAAGGCTCGGAGACCACTAGCTGGACCAGCTTTGAGGCCGGTGATCTTGGCTATATCAGTCACAGTACCTTGTCCCAGAAGCTCAACATCATACTCTTCTTCCTTGAGTACTTCCTTGATCTTGTCAAGAAAATCATCAGGAAGTTTACGTTTGAGGCCAGAAGCGAACTTGTTGACACAGACACCCAACTCATCCTCTGGGGCAGAAGGGGAAGAAGATCGAATGTTGTCTACAGGAGACGGACTGCAAGAAGCATGATGCATAGTCGAAGCAGATGTTTGTTGACCTCCCGACGGACGTGATTGAAGGGCTGACATGTGCATCATGGCCCCTGCATCAGCAAGTTCCTGATTGTATAATGTGTATGATATTATACACATTATACACTATCATACACTGACGGACCTGTATGATAGAAAAAGGGGGTACGTGATGAACATACTTCAAACATACCACATCATACCACATTATATGAATGTATATCCAGTTTCTCGTACGTTGTCATATTGAATTATACAATATTATACAAGACCTCATACCACTCTCATACCTGTCTCATACACCAATTATACATGCCAGACACATCCAATTGGACCACTCATACGACATTTTATTGATGAGAAAATTCATATTATTGTTATTATAGAGATATTACAGAACATGTACAAGCAATAATAGTGCTATTACTCAAGCAAAGAACATGCAGCACTACATTAAGGGTGTGAGGAAGTCAAGGCAAAGGGAGAACTGGGCTGAGAGACTATGTAAGGAAAAGATGACCAAATGTCATGAAGGAAAGGAGGGTGGGTCATCTGTAAAGCAATGATAATGAGTACATGGAAAACCAGAAATAGCATGCCACTCACACAGAAATACCACCACACATAAACCGGTCAGACCCAGATGTTGAAAGCAGCAAATTGATAATGGATAAGCTCTTTTTAGTCCCGAAGTGAATAAACCTGCAGAAAGAAAGTGCATTGAACAAAGAACGGGGGAGACGAGGTATGGATGACGTTCAACTATACAGCACTTCCCAAGCCTCATCACGTGACATTGGCATTGATTTTTTCTTATCGAGTTCACTTAGAATTGAAGTCATACAGTCGGACCAGACTTATCACCTCTTATCACCTTCCATCTGTTTGCTCACTCCTCAATAAAGGCAATAATTTGTGCTTCGAGTTTCATGATTATACAACTATCAGAGCCAAATGAAGTGGAAGAGATAGTGTATGACTTCATGATTTATATGTATGATAAGTGTATGAAGGTGTATGATAAGTGTATGCCAGCTGTATGATTGAGGGTATGATGAAAATACTACTTGGTATAATAGTTTCCGGATCAAGTGAGTATGATTGATGTATGATATGGCATCACCAACATACCATTATACCCATCATACAGATTATACATAGAGGAACTTGCTGATGTGCTGCGAATCCAAAACCTTCCATAATGGCTGTTTTTAAATCAGAAACATCACCGCGAGGACCCTTGGTACCACGACTACAAACGGGCATATCAGTTGAGGATCTGACACCCCAGTTTTCTAGTAGTGCACTTGGTACTGGATCGGCAGCTTCACGAGATTCACTGGCAAGCTGAGACAAGAATGAGTAAGGCCGTATATAATCAGGAGTAGCAAGCAGAGTAACGTACAATGTAATCAGCAAGTTCAGCTTTGCGGAAACGGGTAAGAGGTACATGGGTCCCGTCTCTATCGATATAACAGGTGCCATGCACAGCACAAGGGTGAGCTCGATCAATAGCTTGTATTATGACTCCTCTTTTCTGATCAAGTGCACTGTACATTTCAGCTTGAGGAACCTTGAACGAGCATAATTACATAAATGATAGTACAAGAAACTGATCAATACCCACCTGCGTAGCTGTCATCTGAGTAACAGGAGTAAGACTACCCATGGCAAGAGGTGCATCTGCACGTCGATAAGGTACAAGGATTGAGTCTGTGATGTCGAATATGATGTTGACGGCATTGAGCTTGGGAAATGTGCGAATCATGTCCTGAACACGGATCCATTCACTGTCTGTAAGAACAGCAAGGGCACCACCTTTACCACCACTGGGATTGATAATAAGCACAATTTTGAGAGCAAAAGGTGAAAGTCCATACGTTAAACCCTTCCAAAAGATAGAGAAGGAAGGGCCAGATGTTGGGCTAGCTACATAAGCAATTTGACCATTTACAGTACCAAGTATGATATCGTTGATGAGTGTGCAACGATCCAGGTCCAAAAGAGCAGCATTAGGACCAGGAACAGTCAAGGTATTTGTTGTAGCCTTGGTAGTGGCACGTTTTCCGGTCGTAGTCAAGCTGGTGACTGTCTGTTTCTTGATGATCGAAACCGCAAAATTATGAGAAATAGCAGGAGCTGAAGAGTACGGTCAGAACGTAACATAGGACACTCTGGCAGACACATACCTCGAACTTCAGTGATCTCATTGTCATCTGAAGGTGTTGGATCATTGTCTTCATCAACACCAACTTCAGAGGGCATGAACGCACCGGAATTCAATGAAAAAACACCAATAACACCATTCTGTTCTTGCATATTACGTGGCTGAGGGAGTGGAATGAATGGTGATGTGGGATCCGCATACTCTGGACGTGTAAGCTGAGGTGCCAGCGTTGGAAGAACAACAAGCTCTTGAAAGATGCTGCCGGGACGAGCATCGCAATCAGAATTTGTCCAACGGATGCCATTACCAGGTTGACGGGACATGGTAAAAGAGTGACTGTGAAAATCCTGCGATGAGGCTTTACTGTAAATACAAAAGGAACGAGGATAAAGATGGGCACTTCGAACACAAGGATATCTTACCTTATATATGGCTTAATGCTTCGAAGTTCCGACAAAGAACTGGAGGCTTAGATCAAGGAGATTTCGGACACAGGTTTTAAAGGTTGAGGCAATGAAGGAATCGAGGCTGATATCCTGGAGATGTTGGGCAGAAGCTGTTACAGCTTGCTTATGGGCCATAAGGAGGATGGGGGAACTCAAGCGAGAACTTTGTCACATCACGCAGCTGATAAGATAGGATAAATTCGGGCCGCAAAAAAAAAACCTCGATTGTTCACGAAATTATGCAAACCCCTGTAATGATCTTCATAACATCCTACCAGAGTGGTGGTGTATGCCGCTCGAATATAGGATTTCGGACTCATCGGGAGAAGCACGTGCTCTCTGTACACGTGGGTTACCGAGAATTGTTGGGCACTAATAGCGTCTCTGCCACCGACACTTTGAAATGCCCAGCTCAAGTCCTCGTAAATCTGACTCTGCATATCCTCCCTACGATGGCACTACTGTACGACAATCCGAAATGCGATCTCGCATAAAACGGGACAATGCCGACAACCTGATAGAATGTAGCCCGAGGACGTTCTTAAAGACCTATGCCTCGAATAAACAGCTGCGCTCCAAGGATCTAAGGGGCGTTGTCATGAATGCACTGCAGGAGGATAAGCTTTTAGACGATAATGGATGGACTTCTCTCCGGAATATGGGAAAGGGACAGAATGAGAACGAGACCTTTGCATTTCTAAGCCAAGTCGCCGAAACCATCACTTCCGCTGCCACCAAGCACGATACAACCTTAGAGCCTCAGGCCATTGCCCGCCCGTCTCCTACTGCTACATCTCAACACTCAAAACCGGGATACCGTTTCTATCCTGACTGGACAGCGCTCTCTTCGAGCATTCACGTAGATGCAAAGCCTTCAAAACTCGGGGCATCCAGAAAGACCTCTGTCAAAACTTCGGACATTGCATCCATCGCGGAATTCAAGCTCGAAGATACTACCGAAAAGATTATTGATGTAAGTTTTGCGATGAATGATACAATGGATCTCAACTAATGAAACTAGAACGAGGACAAAATGGCCGGGGCTGCAAATCAGTTGCTTTGGAATGATCCGTGCCGGGAGCGTGTTCTAGGTTTCACGGTTGAGAAAAAGCGAACCCGATTTTGGGACTTTTCGCGATGTGCAATCGCAGTGTCCGAGCCTTTTGATATCAGCGAAGTGCGTGCCTCAGTTCTGTTAACAACTCCCCTCATCGCTGAGATGGCTTTAGAAACCTGAATTACTCGTCAGATTTCTTCTTTTTGTCATTTTCGCCAAAAAGCATGAAATCGGATTCGATCCTACAGTGCACAGGATCTCCGTGGGCGGCGAAGATTGCTACTGTTATGAAATCGGCAAGTCCTTCTTTCTCACCGTTGGGTCGCCGCTCTCCGAAGAAGCTGCATATCGGATGGTCGGGCGTGCTACTCGAGTTTGGGTTGTTGTAACACTGTTTCCCGATAGTAATGGAGACATTGAAGTCGGAGGAAGAAGGTTTCGACGAGGTGATGCTAGACGTGTCCTGAAGGATGTTTGGTTATATGACGAGGCACTCTGCGAGCGAGAGATCCAAACAAGTATCACGGAAAAGCTCAATAAAGAACAGAAAGCCAAGCTCAAGAAACACTTTCTCACCTTTATCATGGAGGAGGTAATCGTCTTTGAAGGGGAGCCGAGGCTTACTCCCAGGCCCCAAAACGGGGAATTCCAGTCTACAGCTTGGCAAACTGATCCTTACTTTCATCAGAACTCGAACCCTTCCACATCTCGTGGAACCAGAGAAAAGCCCCCTCGCACCGAAGTCCAACCTATCATGATGTCCCGGACACACACGCTGCGGAAGCATGTCCGTTCTGTAGTAAGGGAAGAGTGTGAAAGTCTTTATCAACTCACCGATTTCAAGAATGCTTTAATATGCTGGAGAGATATGATCATATGCACGTCGTTTTGCCATTTTTATCAACTGATCAAACTCATGATAATTTCAGGTCTTGATCTATTCCGTATCGCTGGCTTCATTCATCGTGATTTGAGTGGAGGAAATACACTGTTTTTTGAAGGCAGGGGGATAATATCTGATCTGGAATACTCCAAGAGGTACAATGAGGTGTCGAGTCACGATCCCAAGACGGTATGTCTCAGCCTAGTTTAGTACATCCAATACCTAACGTCGCACCAGGGCACGCCTGATTTCATGGCTGCAGAATACCAGGCGAATTATTTTTTTTTCCTTCCCTCTCCAACAGACACAACCGCACAACTCTTGAAATTACAGCGCCAGTGGTTTTCACCCCATTTTGTACATGACATCGAATCGGTTTACTGGCAATATCTATGGTTCCTCCACAACCGCATCCCTAAAACTTCAGAACCCTCGCAATCAGCATTGGAAGAAATTAAACAACAAGCTAAGCTGTATTTTGGTTATGGTATTGACGGAAATCACGACCGCTTCGATGTCATCCGAAACGAAGCAAGCAATATGTTGCTCCGAGGTGTCTTGGAATCTGTATATCGCCCTCTCATCCTACAACTTCTCGATCTGTCGATAACTCTGCGTGAAGAATACCGGCGGGTTGTCAGGTCGCTTCCCATGAAAAAGAGCGATGATGCCTGGCGGCTGGGGGACGTGTTCAATGGGGATATTTATGAGAAGTTCCTCGGAAATCTCCAGGCTATGTTGGATGCATACCCGGATGGGTACGCGGTCATCACTCTCGATGCTGCCCGTTGAGCGGAAGTGGCGATCTTCAAGCTCTGACTGCAAACCAAAGAAGTAGCATGTACCCCCAGAACTTTAAACATCTGCTGGTGGGGCTGGAGTAGTTGGTATCAACGATCTTCGGCGCATAAACAACGAGCCTATTAGGAAAAAACGGCACCCGGTAAATGATGCAAATATCATCAATTTTTAGAAAATCTTTGTTAATGTGACTATCGCTGTCAACATTTGCGTAGAGTCGGAGTGAACACCTCCTTACGTTTAAATTTTGAAGTATCTATCAGCAGTGCAATCCTCTTCCCCGTCATGGCCCTAAATGGTCATTCATTGCGAGGCAAATTGAAGGTAGGACAGACGATGCATGTTTGAAACAGTATAGCAAAGCGCTTGATCCTACCTTGAAGAAAGACGAATGGACCTCCGATGAGGAAGCCAAACTTCTACAGGTATACAGCGTAATCGGTGGCAAATGGAAGGAAACAAGCTTTAGAACCCGTGCCTTCGCCACGGTGGCTCGCTTTGCTCGCACCATGTGCTACAGCAGGGTTCACAGCTTGTTGGGGGCAAGCCCCCAAACCCCCCTCAGTCGGCGCCTTGCGCCTCCATACTTTCAGATTCATTATGTAGTATTCTAAGCTACATTCATATACTTTCCATTTCTAGAAGAATTTTGGGTACACACTATCTGTAGTAACGCAATGTCCAAAGACTTACCTTCACTAAACAGAGCTCAAAAGCAGCTGACAGCACTGTCCAGCTGGGAAAGTGCTCCCAGTCAGTGCATCTGCAAAATCTGTATTTTTGGCTAAGAGTCCGAAAGCAGCCAAGAGCATTTCCGAGCATTGAAAGCACTCACATATCCGTGTTTTGCAGATGCTGGATGGAGAGCACTTGTGCCTTCACCATGGTGGCTTGCTTTGCTCACACTGCAAGCTACAGCTGAATTCACAGCTTGTTGGGGTCAAGTCCCCAAAGCTACATTAGTCATTGCTTTGAATTAATGCCCAAGTGTCATTGCAGAGGCTGGCAGTTGGATCCAGATTCCTGGGTATCATTTTCAATTTTAAACAGGAAGTCCAGAGCCATCAATACTGTTGAGATACTCAATAGGATACTGAAAATCACTGGCATGAGTGTTGTCTGAGTTGTGATATGCATGACTTTCTCTAGACATTGAATCTAGGCATCCCAAGTTGAGGATGTACACCGTATCATTTCATGTATGTACAACACACCACACTATCAGATACTTTGAGGATAATGACACAATTAATAACAATTGGTGTTATCATCGAGTCCATCTTATACAGTAAGACTAAGTGAGTATAGTGTTACACCGTGCCGCTTCGTGGCAAATATTGTGGGCGCTCCGCGCCGCCGCTCTGCGGCAGGATCCCAGAGCTGCTTATGTAAATTACTTGAGTGCCTAACCCGTCGCTTTTTAGTATATAGGATAGGATCTCAGCTTCAGTGGAGTAGCCTGGCGTGCCATAATAGGTACTTTTGCAGTCGAATCAATGGCACTGTATTTTGGCATAACATATATTCAATCATAGATTCAAAATCCTTCAACATAAAAAGAAACCTATCATGCAAACTTCTTCATTGACTGCACCTGCTCAGAACGAATTTGAATCAGGATCTCCTTATTACCCACCCAGATTGTATCCCTTGTTTCCTCCAGAGGATGTTCCAGCTACTTTCCAGGAGCCAACTTCGGAAGTACCGCTGACGTCTACACTTCCCCCATTTCAATACTCCTCTTCGTCATTGAGCACCACTCTGAAGGAATGACCTCTGATCTCACATCACTCTTCATACTTTGAAGCCATGCTCATAGATGCCACATATGTGTAAGACCTGGGTCAGAATAGGTCTTAGGGTAGTTTTTGGTATAAGGAGTTTATGTTGTAGCATGCTAGGAGCAGGCTGGAGCTCGAAGGGAGCTACGGAAACCGTGACCGAGGACAGGAATGACCTAGTAATGGTTGGGACAGAGAGATGTGACCCTTGAAGGGGTTCCTGTAAGGTCCAGGGAGGTCCCTAAGGCGTAGATAAAGGAGATAGAGATACGGAACCAAGTAGCATTGCGTAGAAGGAGTTGTACTCGCTAGAACGTCAACGGAATATTGAATAGGTCGTAGAGAGAATGGGTCTTGAGTGTATAAGCTCCCGAGAAGATGTACGCCTGGAAGGGGAGGTTCCGGGGACTGGGACTTAGAGGTGGACGTCCTTGAGTGTTGGAGGTGGTAACAGAGAAGCGGCATGTAGTTCAATGTAGGCGGTAGCTTCGACATTACCTAGATCAAGTTCCCAGGGCTTGTGGAGCAATTGGGGAACTCGGGGAGGTTTTGGGGAGGTTAGCTCACCAAGGCGTTGGGCATTGGGGAGCTTTATTCTTGTTTGAGGGAGCTCGGAGACTCACTCGGATTGCTTAGATGTGGAGTAAAAGCGTATATTGGATCATATAGACGATCGTAGAGACAATAGGCGAGAGTAGAGAGAAACAGAGAATAAAGAGAAATCCGTATGGTTAGCAGGTACAAAGGACAGGGACTGGACCTATGTAAAGGGTGTGTGTTCAAAATATACCAAGCTGGGGACATTTATGCTATGAGGTTACTTATATATGCGAGATGAATGAACAAAGAGACATCATAGGAAGCGAGCATCTAAAGGGGATGGTGTGTGGCGCGGAGTCCATGAGGCTGGGTTGATAGATCATTGGCAGTGTATATATGGGACGTCCCGGTTATGGGAGATCTATGGGAGGTTCGTTAAAAGTTGTGGGAGGTCCATGGAGTGGGAGGAAGAGTTATGGGAGGTTTGTGGGAGGATGGGAGGTTCATTAGACAATCGGATGGGCTGATCTGGGTAGTTCCGGCGGAAGGAGAAAAGGAGCTCTACTGACAGGGCATGACAATATGATCATACTTCTGGATCATCTGCGACCCCTTCACCTTCACTTTCGCTCAAGAATTCAATGATGGTTCAATGTTGCTGGATGACCTCTCTGACCCCAGTCATTACATAACGGACAGAAAATTTCTATTGACTTTTTATTTTCATCATAACTGGTCTTGTTCCCGATGACAGTGGGATCTGCCCAACGGGACCATCTCGAATGGAAGAATATCTGCCTGCTATCGATACAACCATCAAATCACCACCATCGGGAATGGCATCCGCCCTTCACGATCAATAGGTCCTTTTCAACAAGAGCCCTTCCAGCTTTGGGTCACCTGAACTTTCGTACCCATCTAGTCCCCTAGGTCAAAGTGCAGCCTCCTCATCAACAACAAGCCCCAGTGTGTCTGCACCTGCAGAACTCCCTTTTGAGCCACCACCTTTGCCGCAGTCATTATTGTTTTCGTCTAGTGTGGAAGTTTTGAAAGCATCCGCGAGATCTAGAAGGCATAACCAACCTACTTGCCTTTCCGCGTTGCTACCCTTTTGTTAAGATCATGTACACCATGTAACCGTGCCAGCAGTCACAGAGTGTCTAAGTGCAGAAGACGAGTGGGACAGTAGTGAAGTTATTAACAACACCACCGTTACGCCATTAGTCCCCAGAGATCAAGAGTATAGAAGGGAGGAGCTGAGTAGCAGCCAAGTCGGAGCGGCAGTATCGCCGGTGACGAGGAGCGAACCAAAGAATGTCTAAGTCCTAAGGTAGAGTAAAACATACTTCAAGGCGTTGAGCCTGAAGACTTAGAGAAGAGCTGAGTTGAGAAGTGAGATCTAAGTTGATAATTAAACTGAGGAACTACAGTAGTGTACAGGCAGTATTTATATCTACGGAACGGCGCATTGGTGCGGAGCGCCAGACTAACCACTAGGAGCTATACGTGTAGTACCTGCAGGGTAAAGTAAAAGACAATAAGGAAGGACTAGAATGAAAGGGTATGTGTAGCAAGAAAGAACAATAAGGATGAGATTACAATAAACGGTGGATCTTCGGAGTACCGAGCGGCAGAATGGAGGCCCGAGGCATGGGCTTGACACCTTTTCTGAGTGCGTGTTCACTTCTGGCTCCTGAAGCCATACTTCAACTACTTTTTTTCACGAAGAGCGGATCTTTACACCCTTATGCGTGTGGTCATGTACAATGCTGCTGATGCCTCGACCAGTGCATCTTGTTTTCGTACTGCAAGAGAACTGTTCGAACACTCCAAGATTCTGTCAAGCTCATGCCTCGGGCCTCCATTCCGCCGCTTGGTACTCCGAAGATCTGCGTTTATTGTAATCTCTTTCCTATTGTTCTTTCTCGCTACACATACCCTTTCATTCTAGTCTCTCCTTATTGTCTTTTACTTTACCCTGCAGGTACTACACGTATAGCTCCTAGTAGTTAGTCTGGCGCTCTGCACCAATGCGCCGTTCCGTAGATATAAATACTGCCTGTACACTACTGTAGTTCCTCAGTTTAATTATCAACTTAGATCTCCCTTCTCAACTCAGCTCTTCTCTAAGTCTTCAGGCTCAACACCTTGAAGTATGTTCTACTCTACCTTAGGACTTAGACATTCTTTGGTTCGCTCCTCGTCACCGGCAATACCGCCGCTCTGACTTGGTTGCTACTCAGCTCCTCCCTTCTATACTCTCGATCTCCGGGGACTGACAGCGTAATGGCGGTGTTGTTAATAACTTCACTACTGTCCCACTTGTCTTCTGCACTTAGACACTCTGTGACCTCTGGCACGGTTACACGGTGTACATGATCCTAACAGATTCATAAGGAACCTGAAGATGAAAAACCTTATCGCTGTGCGCTCCCAGGATGTAATAAATTCTGGGAAGTTCATTAAACCTTTCAATCAGTCCCACAGGATAATGTTCACATTGTCCCACAGAGTCTCAATGGTCTACAATATCACCTGCAACTGTAAATTTGTCTAAATTTGTGAAAACAAAGATTGTGTCCTGACTGGGAATCCAGCAACTCTTCCACTCATTTCCAGCAAACCATAACCAAGACTTTTTCTTCGCAAAGAAAGTCTAATATGCAACCGGATACCGCAGATGGAGTAGATTCAGACACTTCAGACCACAACTCAAAGCGATATGTATGTGAATGGCCCAATTGCTTCAAGAGTTACAAGAATGCTAGCGGCCTTCGATATCACAGGAAACATGTCAGTCTCTATTTTAAATGATCGACATTTGACTGGCTTGACATTAAGGATTGCAGGGACATCCCAAGACAATACCAATGCAACTGGACAGCGTACCACCAGCACCCGCTCGAGATTTACCACCAAGAACAAGGAAGATGCGAAAGAAACACCATAATCCGAGTACTGTTGCTACTGCTGCTGCTGCTTGAGCGGCTCAAGAGAATCGTCAAATGGCACTACAAAGTCTGCATGCTGGGCAGTGTTGAGGAAGGGAGCGTCGTCAGGGAACTGGGAGTGAGCCAGGACTAAACGATAGGTACCCTCCTTCCTCTAGCATTATAGAAAACCCACTGCATGCTACTGAGAGATTAAAGGTGAAGCTTTGCATAGACGTTCCTAGCCGCCTCCATAAACTACAGTGCAAGCTGGAAGCTATGCACAATGATGTTGGGCCCTGCAGTGCCTAAACCATGTCATAGGAAGGATATGATGGCTTCAATCATAGTCCCCATATATCAATTATGCTGGTGCAAGACTGTAGCAGGATTAGAGTGATAGAGCCAATGGGCAAAGGTAGCAACCCAATGAAGAGAAACCAAGGTATCATTCAGTTTGCCCTGCACTTCTGCAAGGGGAGGAAGGGAAACTGAATAAGATCCCTCCTCTGGGTACTCCTGAATCATCTTTTCCACAAAGAGAGCCCTCTCCTGGAAATGATGTACCTCCTCCTGAAGAGCCTCAATCCTCTTCCAATGGTGAACAGCTAGTGCATTCAACTCATCTACCAAAGATTGCTGCTGGATCAAGGATTTTTTGAGCTCCTTGTTGCAGCAATTGGAGGACTTGAAACGTGATAGGTACTTGTCTCAACCTTCACGAGCAAGACAAAGATCTTCCTCGAAATCCTGGAAATGATTGACCAAAGGCTAAATGAAGTAGAGGGAAAACAGTTAGGAGGTTGCAAACCTGTTGGGAATATGACCCACCCTATCAGTAGGATCTGGAAGAAGATGCTGCAACACCTGGACCTGATCCAGCAGACAATTGTACTCCTCCTGCTGCTGAGAAGAAAGGGATGCAGATACTCTAAGGTGGTCAAGCTCCCCCTGATGGGCTTCCAGCAAAGTCAAGGTGTCACACAGAGCAGAGGCCAATGTTGAATTTTCCTGCCTCAAAGAAGCCAGTTGTGACTCCAACAGATGGACCTGAGCTGCAAGACTGTCAGGACCATGCCTTGGTGTTCTGCTCCGCCGCTTGGTATTCCAAGATCTACTGTTTATTGTAACTGTCAGGTCCATGCCTCGGTGCCCCATTCCGCTGCTCAGTATTCCGAGATCTACTGTTTATTGTAATCTCATCCTTATTGTTTTTTTTTGCTACACATACCCTTTCATTCTAGTCTCTCCTTATTGTCTTTTTCTCTACCCTGCAGGTACTACTTGTATAGCTCCTAGTAGTTAGTCTGGCACTCCGCACTGATGCACCGATCTGTAGATATAAATACTGCCTGTACGATACTGTAGTTCCTCAGTTTAATTATCAACTGAGATTATCCTCATCAACTTAGATCTCCTCTCCAACTTAGTCTTCAGGCTTGTTGCCTTGAAGTATTCCTCACTCTGACCTTAGGACTTATAGTTCCTTTGGTTTGCTCCTCATCACTGGCAATACCACCGCTCTGACTTGGCTGCTTCTGGCTCTCTCCTTCTCTACTTTCGATCTCTGGGCACTAACGGTGTAATGGTGGTGTTGTTAATAACTTCACTACTGTCCCATTCGACCTTCCGCCCTTAGACATCTTGCGGCCCTGGCACGGTTACATG
Source organism: Lentinula lateritia (assembly GCA_028011325.1). NCBI lineage: Eukaryota > Fungi > Basidiomycota > Agaricomycetes > Agaricales > Omphalotaceae > Lentinula > Lentinula lateritia. The sequence continues at coordinate 771 of JANVFT010000177.1, read as the reverse complement.
GTGTACATGATCTTAACAGTATAATTAAACTCAATCTGTTAACGTCGTACTGACATATCATTTTTTATGCCTCCGAGAACTCGAGCTCAATCTAGAGCTAATTCCGAAGAAAATACTTTCTTCACTACAGCCCAATCATTTGCCCCTTTTTCCAAATCCATTTCTGCTATTGGTCAACCACGTTGCCATAATCGCAGTTTCGGTCCAGCTACAGTTCCTACTTCGTCAACTCTTCCTGAAGCTATGGAAGAAGATCAACAATTTGAGTACAGTACTTTGTATACCGGTGATGGACAACCTGTCCAAGTTCTGACCCCTCGCCATGGACAACCCCCCGTGATCGCTCCGGCTCGGAGCGGGTTTATTACTCAAATTGAATCTCCAATTCTACAAGCCATAGCTCATCATACTGGAAAGCAACCTCAACGTCGTGCTAATTCTCCATCTCCCCATGACCCACCTCCTCACTTTGATCTGGATGCTGGTGATCACGATGGTCAAGACCCTCCTGTCGACCCCAATAATCCCGGTGCTGATAACAACAATCCTAACAACAACGATGTGGATGACAATTCTGGCGGTTTACTGCATGGTGGGCCTGGTGACCCCAGTGGACCTGGTGGACCTGGTGGACCCCATACCCCAATCTCTCCTGACATCTCCAACAAGCAATATGCTATGTTGAAACTCCTCTCTGGCTTCAAGGGTTCCATTGAAACCCTTGGTACTATCTTAGCTACTCTCAGCCGACCCTCTGACAGTTCTGAATCT
>JANVFT010000176.1:0-26555 GCA_028011325.1 Lentinula lateritia | reverse complement strand
CGAGCTCCCCCATTGCTCCACAAGCTTCGGGATCTCGATCTAGGTAACGTCGAACTACATATTGCTTCTCCGTTACAACCTCCCACACTCAAGGACGTCCACCTTCGAGCCCAGTCCCTGGGAACCTACCCTCCCGGGCGCATACATTCTCAGGAGCTTATACACTCGAGACCTATTCTCTCTATGACCTATTCGACCCGACATTGACGTTCTAGAGTACAACTCCTCCTATGCAACGCTACTAGGTTCCGTACCTCTACCACCCCTACCTACGCCTTCAGGACCTCCCTGGACCTTACAGGAACCCCTTCAAGGGTCATATCTCTCAATCCCAGCCACTACTAGGTCATTCCTGTCCTCGGTCACAGTTTCCATAGCTCCCTTCGAGCTCCAGCCTGCTCCTAGCACGCTACAATGTAAACTCCTTATACCAAAACCTACCCTAAGACCTATTCTGACCCAGGTCTTACAAGTTCTTGAAAAGATCAGACCCAGCTCATACAAACTCGACATCCCTCACACATGGAAAAGAATCCATAACATCTTCAACAAAACACACCTATCCCCATACCATGAGCCCCAGTTCCCAACACAACCCCAAAACACTGAACCACCCCCAGAAGTAGTAGGAGAAGAGGAAGAGTACAAAGTAGAGGAGGTAGTCGACTTATGCAAGTATCGAAATGGCATCCAATACAAGGTAAAATGGAAAGGGTATGGACCACATGAAATGACATGGGAACCTGCAGCTAATATGACGAATGCCAAAGAAGCTGTTCAGGACTTCCACAAAAAGTATCCTAACAAGCCCGGGCCTTGAGTGTAAGACCTGGGTCAGAATAGGTCTTAGGGTAGGTTTTGGTATGAGGAGTTTATGTTGTAGCGTGCTAGGAGCAGGCTGGAGCTCAAAGGGAGCTATGGAAACTGTGACCGAGGACAGGAATGACCTAGTAGTGGCTGGGATTGAGAGATATGACCCTTGAAGGGGTTCCTGTAAGGTCCAGGGAGGTCCTGAAGGCGTAGGTAGGGGTGGTAGAGGTACGGAACCTAGTAGCGTTGCATAGGAGGAGTTGTACTCTAGAACGTCAATGTCGGGTCGAATAGGTCATAGAGAGAATAGGTCTCGAGTGTATAAGCTCCTGAGAATGTATGCGCCCGGGAGGGTAGGTTCCCAGGGACTGGGCTCGAAGGTGGACGTCCTTGAGTGTGGGAGGTTGTAACGGAGAAGCGATATGTAGTTCGACGTTACCTAGATCAAGATCCCGAAGCTTGTGGAGCAATGGGGAGCTCGAGGAGGTTGGGGAGGTTAGCTCACCAAGGCGTAGGCATTTGGGGAGCTTTAGTATTGTTGAGGGAGCTCGGAACTCACTCGGATTGCTTAGACGTGAAGTAAAAGCATATATTCGATCATGTAGATGATCGAGAAACAGTAGCAAGAGTAGAGAGAAACAGAGTAAGAAACAGAGATAGAGAGAATTCCGTACGGTTAGCAGGTACAAAGGGACAGGGACTGGACCTATGTAAAGGGTGTGTGATCAAAATATACCAAGCTGGGGATTCGGGACATTGCGGCGCTACTTAAATAGGTACGGGAAGTGAACAAGAGACATCTGGAACATGAGGCAGCTTAGTCGAGGGAGGGAGGTAATCTAGATTAGTACTCAAAGGGGTTGCGGTTAGGGGGTCTTGTATGCGTGTCGGAGTGGAGGACGTTTGGGTACATGTCAGCAATGCTTGGGAGGTGCATGGAGTATAGGGAGGTGTAGAGGGGGACAGGGGTGGATAGGATGTATGACAACGTATGACGGGTACTGAGACTGGTCTGGTTGTCAGGGCATGACATTACCCCCCTTGTAACCCCTTCGCGCCCTCGCGAAGGGTAGGCGCGTTCATTCACATGGTCCCCAAAATTTTCTTGTTGAAGTCCGTCAGGTGCTGTTTCTCCTTCTCTTTCTTCACCTCAGTTCCACGAGTTCAACTCATCTAACTGCATGTCCCCCACCTGCTCGACCATTTCTCGCCACCTTCCCTTTTTACCCACCCTTACACGCTTTGGGGAAGGTACCTTCCCCGATCCTGAATCCGATGGGGAGGTTGAAACCGACCAACTTGCCTTCCGTCTCGCCCTCAACTCCAGTTGTTCGAAACAGTCTTCAACACTGGCAAACCGCTGTCAGGTTATTGTCAGGACGACCCATTGTGGCTCCTTCTAGCGGAGGTAGCTTCTCCTTGCACAAATTGCTTGAAGACTCCGGGTAAGTGTACGGTTTTGCCGAACTCCCCTCGGTGCACGAACTGCTCCTCCAAGAAGACTTGCAGCCTGGGGAAAATTCTCCGATATAGGTACTTCGCTCGTCGCTGTAATCAGACCTTGCCTACAGCCGCAGATTCTGGAGCTCCACGGGCTCCTGCACACCAGTCGACTTGGGGTATACCCTTGAGTGCCTGCGCGAGTATGACGCTGCTTCATGCGTACATCTTCGACCTCCACCCTCCTCGAGTTAAATATGCTGGATGAGCAGACGCGGTGGAAGCTGACCAGCAGAGTTGCGGGAGTATTGTTTCTCAACAGAATGAGGCAGCTGTCGCAGCAAACGTAAGCGACCGTTCCCCTATGCCTGTGGCTGGTCCCTCTCGAAAGAAGGTTCGTCAAATGCTCCCAAGAAGCGCGCTCATCGTAAGTCCCTGTTGTAGAGGCGAATCCGGAGCCTCTCCGTCGTGTCCGTTAGTGGTTCCCCAGTTCGACCAGTAATGCTTCCACCTCCGTCCTGTCCCCGCACCTCCCCTTCCCTAATGGAGGTACCTGATAGGGACTTGCCGATGCAGGGTCCCAGTGACCTGGTTCGGTTGGCGGCGGTTGCGGAAGTGCACTGGTTTGGCTCGGCAGGCCGATTCTCCCCCTTCTGCTCGAACACCTATAAAGGGTGCAGGGCACGACCTCCTTTCTTCCACATGCCTCCACCCTCACCCCACTTTGGTACCTCGTACCTCACTCATCCCTACCGTGCTGAGAATCAGCGCCTCGCTGCTCGCGTTCGTTTGCTGGAGTCCCAGCTTGCGGACTCGCAGCGGGAGAACTCTCTCTGACCTCCGCTCTTCGGGACACTTCCCATGCCCTGAATCTCGACACGGGAGGTGGAGCAGCTAAGGTCTTCTAGTCGGGAGGTCCTCGAGCATGAGTGGAATACCGCCGTGTGCTGGATCAGTTTCTTGCATTAGACGAGGCCCTGCCAGGGGCTCCTGGTGGAGTGAGTCTTCCCTCTTCCTCTAATTTCTTTCCTTGTTTGACTTTCTTTCCAGAGTCTCTTGGAGCATTTCCAAAAGGTGCAGGAGACCTTCAAGATGCCACCTGGGAGCGGAACGTCGCAGTGGAGAAGCTATCCACCTCTACTTGCAAAAATTCACATTTGATGACCTCCCTGCTGCATCAACAAGGTGTGGTCGATGAATCTAACGCTCTGGCAACACGTCAATGTCGTCTTGTGGAGGAGCTGCAAGAGGAGGTTCATCGTGCCAGAGGTTGTGCAGCGTTTGTTGACCAAATGATCAAGGAGTACCCTGATGAGGGTTATTACAAGGTCGTTCTACCCCCTCTCTCGCAGCTCGAAGGCAATCTTAACAAGGCTCGTGAGGATCTCCGCCGCGTCGCCACCTTTGCTCATCGCCTTTACCATTCGGATCCTGCCACGGTCCTTCATCATCATCACTGTTACATTGGGGCGATCATTGAAGCTGTAGTTGCCTTCCTTTGTTGCAGTCTCAATTCCAATGATCTCGACGTCGTCATCCACAACTTCTGGTTGGCATTGGATTACATGCAGACAGCTCGAGGTGTCCATGGTGACCTGCATATGTGGTCCCTAAGCAGCATCCAGTGGTTTTTTAATAACACTGTCGACGAAGACAAGGGCCTCCATTGCATGGTGTTGGAACATTCCCGATTCGACAACGACGGTCCCTTCCTTACAGCTGCTCAACATGCGGGTTTTGCACCTCCTCCCGATAACTCGTTGGAGCCCCCTCTCCACCAACGAATGTTGGCACTGTCCACACCTCTTCCTCATAGTGACGGTGCTGGGATGTGGGACAATATCGTTCCTGCCCTTCCCAGTCTCGACCAGTTGACTTCAGATTGGGAGCAGTTGATGTTGCAATACATTCACCACATCACCGATACTCCTTTGCCTGGCCTGGCTACCCCAGCTCCCATACCGTCGAGTGAGATGATTGTCGAGCCCTCCCTTGAAGTGCCTGTTGTCCTGGTATCCACCCCTCCTGCTGATTCCCCCCTTCAGGCCCCTCTGTTCCTGCCTTAGCAGGAGTCTCCAACCTCACCGTCCCCTCCCCCTTCTTCCCCCACTCTGCCCCCTCTTTTCAGTTCCGTCGCCAACCTAGCCATCGACCTTACTGGCGACGATGACGAGTTATATGAGACAGGAGAGGTTCGCGCTGGCTCAGTGATTGAGGCAGGGGAGATGGAGGCTGTTACCAGCGAGCGGATTACCAAAAACGAACCCTTGTAGCTTCTTGTAGTCCTTCAATATTCTGTAATTTGTATTTCCTGCTTCCATATTTCTTTTTGGCGAATAAAACATCTTTTTTGTTGTCTTTTATTATCAGCTAATGCAAGCGTCCTTTGTACTGGATGAAAATTAATAAGAGTGAAATCATGGTGCACCAGGTCAGGTGAACCTCCCGATGCAAGCTATCGTTAGTCAGTCATGAATGTCATGGGGTTGTCGCCCCCGTCGTGTCCTCGTTGTCCTTGTTCAGCCCCGCTACTCCCTCCTACCTTCCCAGTCCTCCTCTTCGTCTTCCCGTGCTTCCTGCTCTAGCGAAGCCCATTGCAGATGTGATGGCTGCCGTTTCCTTGGGTGCTTCTTGTGCCAGCTACGTAGGAGCTCGATCGAGCCCACCATACCTTCCCCTCCTACCCAGGAGTTGAACTCGTCGTTATACCCCTCCCATTTTACTAGGTACTCCACTTCTTCCGGTTGTCCCTTCTTGGGTTTGGAGTCAAGTATGCCCTCAACGAAGTGCTCTGTTTTCCCTTTTATGAAGATTGGGGGAGGTGGGGAGGTCTGTCATTCAAACTTGTCGTGGAAGTGAGGTTTCAGTCTGTCTACATGGAATACATTGTGAATCTTGTGGAGGTCCCCAGGGAGGTCCAATTGGTAAGCATGACTCCCCACTTTTGACAAAATTGAATAGGGACCCGTCCACTTGTGATCTAGTTTCTTCATAGGTCGTCTCGTCCTGACGTTTTCCATATTCAACCAGACGTGGTCACCCTCCTGTCTTGGCGTTCTTGCTTCGCGTACTTTGCATAGGCCTCGTTAGCTACCCGAATTTGTTCCTGGAGGTATGTATGTAGCTCCTTAAGATTGGAGGCGTACTCGTTGACCTCCATTCCTTGTACCTGCTCCAGTGTGATTGACAACTTCGGGTGGTATCCTTTGTTAGCAAAGAAGGGTGAGACACCTGTCGTGGTGTTGGGGGTGTTATTGTAAACAAATTCTGCTATTGGCAGGAGGAGGTCCCAGTCATCTTGGTCATAAGCGCAGTAAATCCGGAGGCATGCCTCCACCGACTGGTTTACACGTTCCGTTTGCCTGTCCGTTTGGGGGTGGTATGCCGTGGATAAACAAGCTTTGATTCCTAACACCCTGCAAAGCTCCCTCCAGAACTGAGACACAAATAAGGAGCCTCGGTCGGACGTGATATTGGAGGGCATCCCATGCTTTGAGAACACATGAGTCACGAATAAGTTTGCAAAGTCTTCTGCATTATCCGTCGTATAGCAAGGAACGTATATGGCTTGTTTAGTGAGTCGACAGACTACTACTAGGATGGCGTCATATTTCTCTGGGCCTGCCGTGACTGGGAGCTGGGTGATGTGATCTAGGGAGATTGAGGACCAGGGTTGTTGCCCAATTGGCAGTGGGCGGAGGTTCCCGTAGGGTTTGGAGCAACTGGCTTTGGCTCTCAGACATGGGTGGCAGCTCCGCTAACGAGCTTGCCTCGTTTTTGTGTGAAAGAGAAAGGAAGGAATCTAATGGGCACTCCAACCAACCAATCTAATACACAATATGCGAGTTCACTGCTATCAAATTTATTTAATAGCAAGGGGTAGCGTTGGCAAAGGTTCCGCAAAGCTTTTGAGAGCTAAGTACGAAGCTTCGATCAATCAATTTGAATCGTTCTAAGGATTCGGTATATTCCTTTGATCAAGGTAGATTCAGCACGGTTTGTGCTTTGATTGTATTGATGTGGGTATATCAAGAATTGGGGGTTTGAATCAAAGTAAATTAAAACCGAAACACACAGACCCCTACGGAGGGCTAGAACTATGTGCTGGCACAACCACACAGCGTGATTTGCCCTTAAGACCAACAACTGATCTTAAGTTCAAAGAATACCCAACAACTGGATATACTTCTCGCAGTCACAAGGAGCAGAACACGACGTTCCTATACTCACAAGTGCCGGGCCCGAATGGCTGCTAGCGAAGAGGTTTCAGTCTGGCGGGAGTGTGTCTTTCCTTTTTATGGATTAGCACTGCAACGTCGTCCCAAAATCACTTGTATTCCAGATACATCGGATCGCTATTTATACATACAGAATATAGAGTCGCACAGTACAATTAATTTAATACAATAAACGTTCGGAACTGCAAGGAAACTTCTACACTCGGTCAGATATCATTTAATTTGAATCTACATGTCCTTATTTGGTCCATAATGGTTCCAAGATTCAAGTATACCTCCAAACATAGGTAGGTACTTCGTTATTCATTTAATTTAATTGTTTTGGAGAATGACTCGAATGGTGTTCAACTGTCATTGCTGTTCAACACTTACTTCGATTGTTTGTCACCTTGTCCGGAGGCAAATCAGCTCTCCTCAATTCTAATCCTATCAATCTGATTCATCTGGATTAAACTAATCGCTTCTCTCTTTCAATAGACACCCATTGTGCCTATACTCTATTAAGGGAGTTACGCATAGTATTTATTTAATTGCATTCTTCAATATTTTCTATGCCAGGACTCCTTGACATTCATTTGATATGTTTTCGGAGCCTCGCAGTACTTCGATCGTTCTTCTAGTCATTTTCCTCAACCATGCAACCTGATTGGTCTATTAGACTAAATCACAGTCTTGTAGATTAATGCATGATCTCGTTCTAGAAGGAGTATTTGATAATTCCTGAGTTCTAGAAAGTCATTTCAAGTCAATCCTCAGTTCATGGTCACTTGAGTAAGTTCTTCCAAACTCCTGCCAGTGTAAGGTCCAATAAGAATACCCTTGGTATGTCATACGTGAATGGTCATCCTTCGGATGTAGTCCGAGTCTGGTATAATCCTGCTTGACAAATAGGTAGACTGCTATCCGAAGGTAGTATCGGGGATGGGTAAACTAACCAACTAGTGGTAGTATGGGTATATGGTCCCTTCAACTTATTAGACTGATTAAGTATTGACTTTGACTGTCAATCTGGGTCTCAATTACAGTCCTCTTGATACGAATCTATGCGTGAAAATGTCACAATTCACAGCATAGATGTCTAGCCAAAATTTAGGCGTGTCACCGCATATAGTAGTTCACATCCTTGGACAGCCCTTTCCAGAAGAACAACTGGTTTACGAGCTTCTTGGTGCGTTTTCCCCCCGGATGTCCCCTCAGTTTATGGTCGTGGTATGACTGTAGGACCTCCCTTTGTAGAGTTCCAGTGTCTGGGACGTATATGCGACCTTCCCTCTTTATCATCCCATCCTCCCACACGAGAGATTCCTCCTCGTTGCGTGCAATCCTCTTTAGTGCTTCAATCATAGTCACGTCTTTTGGAGCTTCCCTTACTCGGTTTACCAATAAATCCTTGTTCATGAGAATAGTAGCGTTCAGGCATTCTGGAGGTATAAGTACCCTTTCTCTCTCCGCTAAAACTTGATCCCTTGGAGCTCCCTTCTTTGGGTACACATCTGATCTTCGGGTGAGCGCATCCGGCTTTGCTCCTAACCTCCCTGGTCGATAGTTGATAACGAAATCGTACCCTGAAAGGAGCTCTGCCCAACGGGCTTGTCGTGCTGTCAGCTGCTTCGTCGTGGAGAAGTACTGGAGGTTGTTATGGTCTGAGTATACTTGGATCTGGTGTCGGGATCCTTCGCAATACACCCTCCATTGTTTGAAGCAGTCCACAATAGCTAGGAGCTCCTTATTGTAGATGTCATAGTTCAGTTCCGCTGAGATCATTGATTGCGCATGGAAGGCAATGGGGTGTATCTCCCCTGTTTCAGGATCCAGCTGTGATAGGATCCCTGCTATGGCCAAGTCGGAGGCGTCACATTCGAGGATTACCGGTAGGTCCGGGTTGTAATGTCCCAAGACTGGGGCTTCGGAGAAAGCTGACTTCAGAAGTTCGAAGGCACTGCTACACTGTGGAGTCCAGTTTCACACCGAGTCTTTCCGGAGGAGCTTCGTGAACACCTTGGTTATTCCCGAGTAATTGTCTATGAACCTCCTATAGAAATTTGCGAACCCGAGGAACGCTTGGAGCTCCTTAACTGTTCGTGGTTTTGGCCAGTCCATTACTGCCTTCACCTTTTCTGGGTCCATGGATACTCCCAATGGTGATATAATCACCCCCAAGTATTCGACAGTGTCGACGTGGAACGCACATTTTTCCAGCTTTGCGTGGAGATGATTCGCCCGTAATCATTCAGGGACCTTCCTAATGTGCTCCACATGGGATACTTCATTGTCGGAATAGATCAGAATGTCGTCCAAGTAGATCACCATGCAAACGTCCACCATGTCGTGAAAGATCTCGTTCATGAAGAATTGAAATGCGGAGGGGGCATTCATGAGCCCAAAAGGCATTACCAAGTACTCGAAGGTCCCATACCGAGTTCAGAATGCAGTCTTCCACTCGTGCCCCTGTGCTACCCTGACATTGTTGTATCCCGCGTGGAGGTCAATTTTTGTAAAGATCTTTGCCTTCCGCAGTTGATCCACTAAGGTGCCTATCAGTGGAAGGGGGTACCTATTCTTCTTCATGATCTTGTTCAGAGCTTGGTAGTCGACGCAGAGTCGTAGTGTACCATCCTTTTTCTTGGCAAATAAGACGGGAGCTCCCGCAGGGGAGCTGGAGGATCGTATGAACCCCTTTCCCAACATCTCGTCGATGTACTCCTTCAGAGATTTCAGCTCCTTCTCAGACATGTTGTAGAGCTTCCCTATGGGAGGTATCGCATCCCCTTCCGTTTCGATTTTGATATCGTAAGGTCGGTGCGGAGGTAGCATCCTAGCTTCTCCGGGTGAGAATACGTCTAGGTAGTCCTGGTATTGGGCAGGAATGGATTTCTTTAACTCCTCCGTCTCCTCACGCTTCGATGCTTCTTTGTCGAGTTCCTTGATGACCTCCCCTTGTCCCAGACTAGGCTTCCCACTCTTGGGGTCCTTTGGTTGCTGTACTTCCTCTGGGGAGCTGCTGCCATCACTCGCCCGGGGAGCCCTCTTTCATGGGTGATATATGAAGGAAATACGCGGGGGTTCCCTCCCTCAATAGGTGATCCATCCCAGCAGCACCTATTAAGCTGATGGGCTTCCCTTGTATGGTGGGGTCCGATTTTCGTTCCACCACATGGGTACCCGCTATGAGCTGCTTTCTTTGGAAATTGTTGCGCCTTATTGAACCCTTGGGGGTTAGACCCGACCTTGAAGGAATCTTGGGGATGTTCAGACTTTCGATGTCTAAGGTAGGGAGATCTGGGAAGGGTCCATGCTCCCTCCTTTTCTTCCTCCACCAGACTTTTTGTTTAGCTCCAGGCCAGGAGGAGGATCATTCCATGTCCCTACTCTTCCACTTTTGATAGGCCTCCTCTGAATCCTTTGCTGGTTGCGGGGCTACTTTCTCCATGGCAGATTGTCCAGCCTTGAGGATTTCCTCCACCTCTTGTTCCATGCTTTTGCTTGCGAACACTAGCCATTTGTTGATCCCCATAAGGATTGGGTCGTCTGACCCTGGATTTTTGTCTGAGGGAAATAACTCATGTGGACCTGATTGTCTCGCCTCATACTCCTCGTCCTTCACTTCCTCTAGTTTCACCCTCGTCCTTGGAGCTTTAAGGGGAGCTTCAGGATGTTGTTGAGGAGCTTCTGGAGGTTGTTGCGGAGCTTCTGGAGGTTATTGAGGAGCTTCTGGAGGTGGTTGGAGAGTTCCTTTGTGTATGTTCTCGCCGTTTACTAGGTCCTCAGTATCTCCCTCGGCGCCTGGTTGGACAATTTCCGATGCAAGGGCTGCTGAGATTCGGACGTTTTGGTCCTGAAATGTCAGGCAAAGTTCCTTCCAGTCAATTACTGGGTTGTGCATGCGTAGCCACAGCAGTTCTAGCACAATTGGAGCCGTGGGGTGTAATTGAGTTACTAGGAACTCCACCTTGTGAATTGTTCCATCTGCAAAGCTGATCTGGTCAGTGTAGGTCTGAGTTATCAATCCTGCGGAGGTAGGTTGCCTGTCAAACAGCTCCAAAGGGATGCTGTTTGTTAGGTCAACCAGATTTTCAGGATGTTGCATAGCAACGGTTTTGTCTATGAAGCATCTAGTTGCTCCACTATCCACTAGTGTGGTGTATTCTTTGTCTTCATTGAGGTCGGAGAACGGAAAGCGTGTAAGGATGATGAAGGAGTTATAGGATCAGGATGTGAGATGAGCTGGCTGACTCCCCGCGAGTGCAGCTCTTATTGTGATAGGCAAAGGTGTTGCGGGGCTTTGCAGTCCGCCCTGATCTACCTCGAAGCCCCCTGCCCATTTCCCACTTTGTCCAACAGTTCTTGCTCACCTTCCTTTGGTGAGTCTAAGATGTGAACGTTCCATAGATCGTCCATTCCTTCCCATTCCTCCACTACAATCCCGGCGCGAATCCATTCTAAAGGACAAGTTGAAGCGTCCTTACGACCTCCCCCTTGGTTGGTCGTCCCTCTTCCTCAAGTTGAATCAGCCTTCGACAGTCTTTCTGAGCTTCCTTGATCCTCCACCGGTCATTCCAGTGATTCTGGGTTAGGACAATCCTTTGCCCAATGCTCCTTTTGTCCACAACGCATGCAGAGCTCCTGTCTTTGTCTTCTCCACTTCTCTGCTCTTTCTTTGGGAGTCCATTTCCTCCCGGTATCAGTAACTCCTGCCCGGAGGACCGCTTTGTTCCATTCTCCTCCGTCCCTGCAGTGGCAGCAGTCCTCCTCTTCCCCTCAACCTTCGTTATTGTAATTTTCCTCTTCCCCCCATGCTGCGGAAGCCCTTTGTCATCCGTCTTTCCAGTTGGGCCTGTTTTGGAACCTCCCTGTCACAGCTGGTTTTGGATTGGAGGTCCAGACGTCAGCTGGATCTCGTTCCCTACGCAGAGGAGACTTATAAGGAGCTTCGGGTGCTAGCTCTAACCCAGGGAAGCAACTCAGCCATCCTTGCAGTATTTTTTCACCGTGGAGGTTCCTCAAACTCTCCGCTTGCGCATGTACGGCCCCATCCAGTTTTGTGAATACTCGGGTCCACTCGTCGTAGGATCGAGGTTCTTCCCTTCCGGTAACAACCTGTAGAGGTAGCCAGGGAGCTACCCCTTTCTTGAGGTACATTACCAGGGCCTCGTCGTTGAATCCAGTCAAAGGGGCGTATTCGTTGAAGCGAATGAAGAAGTTGGCAAAGCTTTCCTCCAGCATTTGCTTCATCCAAGCCAGCCTCCTTTTTGCCTCGTCTGCTTCGTCGATGGGTCCGAATTTGGAACCAAACTCCTGTTTGAATTCTGTCCAGTCCTCAAGACAGGTATACTCTCCCCTCAGTCATTGCCGATTCAACGTATTGAAGTGGGAGAGCGCAGCGCCAGTGAGGTGACTGGCTGCCGAAGCGCATTTGTCCTTTTCTCGAGCGTAGATGGTGGGACGTACCCCAAACATCCTTTCCAAACTGAGGACCCACGTCTTCCATGCAGAACGGTTGTCACCTGCGAAGCTCTCGATCTTACCAACATCGAGTTTTGATTCAATAGTAATTCAATTTTTGTCCTTGTTACTATCCCATGTATTTCGTCCTCTGTTGGGGTTTCTCGGAGCTGTTTTTTGGTGCCAACCTTGCCTTGGATTGCAGTACCAGGGTTGGGGGTGCGCTTCAGGAGCTCCAGTGGGAAGCTCCTCTCTGTCCTCCTCTCTCCCTCCACCATTCCTACTCGATTGGGTGTGTTCCCCTTCGTTGGAACCTTCAGAATCATTATCACCCGGTCCTCCTGAGGGTGGTGGAGGAGGAGGAGGCGGAGGTGGTGCCCCTCCCCTGCTCCTTCCTTCCTGTCCCCTTTGAACCCGTCCCCCTTGACTCAGAGGCCGTTCTCGATCTCTCGATTGGCTGGAGAAGTGTGGGGGAGGTACTCTAGGAGGGAGGTTAAACCCCCCTTTGCCTCCTCCACCTACAGTGGCTCCACCGTCCTCTATTGTGTACCTTCCTCCCTCTGGTCTCACGTGCTCCCCGAGCTCTGCTCTTTGCACGCAAGCTCCCCATTCCTGAATACGCCTCCTGTCCACACTCGGAGTGGCAGGTAGCGGGGCTGTTTGTCCCTCCTGAAGGTTCCCTTCCCTAACTCCCATAGGAGTTTGTCTGGTAAAGGATATTGGCTCCGTAGCTTGATATGATCCAATATACACTTTTACCTCACGTCTAAGCAATCCAAGTGAGTCTCCGAGCTCCCTTGAACAATACTGATGCTCCCCAACGCCTAGCACCTTGGTGAGCTAACCTCCCCAAAACCTCCTTGAGCTCCCCAATTGCTCCACAAGCTTTGGGACCTCGACCCAGGTAACATTGAAGCTACCCCCTATGTTGAACTACGTGCTGCTTCTCCGTTACAACCTACAATGCTCGAGGATGTCCACCTCTAAGCTCCAGTCCCCGGGACCTCCCCTTCCGGGCGTATATCTTCTCAGGAGCTTACACACTCAAGACCCACTTCCACTACGACCTATTTGACCTTACGTTGACGTTCTAGCAAGTACAACTCCTACTACGCAACACTACTAGGTTCCGTACTTCTACCTCCCCTACCTACGCCTTCAGGACCTCCCTGGACCTTACAGGAACCCCTGCAAGGGTCACATCTCTCTATCCCAGCCACTACTAGGTCATTCCTGTCCTCGGTCGCAGTTCCCGTAGCTCCCTTCGAGCTCCAGCCTGCTCCTAGCACGCTACAACATAAACTCTTATACCAAACCCACCCTAAGACCTATTCTGACCCAGGTCTTACATTATACCAAGCTCTCCCGTCACCCAACGGACTCATTGCGACAAAATGTCTGCGACGTCAATGGAACGACCTTCAAGTTTCAAACTCGAATCAAAGAAACAAAAGAGCGCCTTATCTCGTGGAAACCCGACACAAGCTCAAAATTCAAATCAGGCTGCTAGCTCCGCCATCGTCACGGTGGCAGCTGGTCAATGCCTGACGTCCATCCCAGAGCAATCGTTCGGGGATGAAACCGCCAGCAACGTAAGGACCCCCGAGGGACGTCAACCTGCAGCTCAAGAACCCCCTCCAGTGGACCCTGAGATGGGACAACTGCAACAGAGGTATGCCTCCATGGGTTACGTCCAAAATGCCAGTAGCCCCATGGGAGGTTTCGCCTACTCCCCTACTTGGGGAACGAGAGGACCTCCCCCGGGCCAATACTGCAATTAGATATGGAATCAGCCTCGAATGCAGGAGGAAGAGTCAGCGGCCAAGTAGCCGCTATAGAAAGGATACAAGGGGAAAGTGAGGAACCTCTTACATTACGCCAGCAGGAGAAACCCCCAGAGAGGAGGGTATCGCCAGCAGCATCTGAACAATCTCGGACATCCTCCAGGAGGTTACCGACTCCTCCCGTACAGTCCCTTAACCCTCCTCCTCCGAGATGAGGAAGTTCGCTCTCCAGCCTCCTGAGGAGTCTGGCTATGAATTCGCCCAGCTGGGAGCGTACACACACGGTACATCATAGCAGGACCAACTTTCCCATGCAACCATTGTCAGAGATGACGTTGCGACTAGAAGATGTCATTAGAATCCAGGAGTGTTTCCCAGAGGACGTAGCTATGGTCTTGTCATGCCTTGCTTCTCCAGACCTTTCCCTTTCCTTTCCAGAGCTCCGGTTCATCACTTATACATGTTTCCGATATTCTATGCACCATCCTTATGATCTTCACGATAAATATTACCTGTCACTCCAGTAGCCATATGACATATGTACCTGACAGCCTCATGTACAGTATATAGGCTGGGGACTCCCCTTGGAGCTCCCCAGTGTGTTATTGTCAAATCTTACCTGGAAACTCTTCCTACCTGGCTTGGTCCCTTTAGTACAGTCTACTAGTACTTGCTAACAGGGCCTGACACGTCTCAACTGTCATATATTTCCTCATTATTTGTTTCCTTCATCTCTGTCTCACCTCAACTCTATTTCTCCTCTCTGTTCCCATCTCTGGCCTCTTTCTGTCAATCCTCACATTGTCTACACCTCTCCTTTGACTCACCATCTACGTTGAGGCTCTACAATTCGTCTTTCATCCTTTGGAACCTCCCATTAGGTTCCCAATTCCGCTTCATTGCTCCCTAAGCTCCCCACAGCTTCCCACTCGTATCAGCTACACCTCCCCTCCACATCGAAGCGGTGGTTACGCGTTACGTTCTACACCTCTAGGACCCTCTATTAGGTCTACCCAAGCTCCACAACTACCCCTGGTTAGGCTCCCCTCACCAGTATCGGCACTATCCCATACCTCCTCGTACGGCCTAGGCAGCTACTGCATTTGCTTAGGCCCAGTCTGGGTAAGACCAGAGCAGGCCTTCTGTGCCCGGGCCTCACAGGTCTTAAGGGAGGTCCTGGAGTCAATGGGGATCGAAATATTAGGAGACGATCTCGAATTTTCAGACCTACGAGTACAGTTCCTAACAGTGGGAACTCAACTGGAAATAGACCTCCAGAGAAGGCTCAGTAGTGGCTGATGACCTCGGCAATCGATCGGACTTTCTCTGGCTGAACAACGTCCTATGGATCCAGAAAGGATGTTGGAATTGTTAGAGGCAGAGGCACGTTAGGACGAGCATTCGAAATCAAGGGGAATACTCCCCTCCTCCCTCACACTCATGGAAGAGAGAAAGAGTTCTGCGGCGAGACAGGACTACGAATCTTCTACCAAGCATCTAATTACAGAACAGGAGCTGTACGGTTTGAACCCCCCCTTCGAAGGTTAACATCCCTAACTATCAGGCTATCCAAATCCTTGGAACCGAATCTAGCGGCGCAGCGCAAAATCGGTGAAGAAAACAACGAGGAGTAAGCAATCGCTGCAAAAAATCGTAGACGAGGAGATACACCACGGCTCACCTCCTTGCCCCAGTGGAGTCAATGCCTGATCAGGATAGTCCTGTCCGGGTCCGTAGCGGACAGACGGTGTACACATACACGCCCATGAGGCATATGCACCAGCTTCTGGTGAGAAGTGAGGAGTCTGAAGCGATGTTGTGTTCGCAGGAGACCCGACACCGGACGTTACTAGCGGAATCAGACACTCTGATGCTGTCGGAGGAACTTTCTGGATCGAATCTGGAAAGAGCCTTGGAATTCCGTCGCAGACTGGTCGCGGATAATCGGGGAACATCGTATATGGTCCAATGCGAACCAGTGAGGTAGCGGAGTTCCCCTTGGAACAATTCGACCAGAAAGGGCAGCTCCGTGGATCTGATGGATCGCTCCTGTGGCAGAAGCATTCATCGCCCAGAAACAACGAGGTTCCTGAAGTCCATAACCCCGGTAATACGGCCATGAGGAGCCCCAGTTACATCGGGGACCTCCCCCACGTACATGCGTTCGCTCAAAATTCGACTCCTCCCCCCCGAGTTAACCTCCAAACGAAACCGGTAACTCCAGTCTCGACGCACGATACCAGTTTGGTGAGGTAAGGATGGATGGGCGCAACATTCATCCCGGATCTCGGACCCGATCTGACAGCTCGGCTGGTCCCAACCCTGTACACGTTCCTCCAAGACGAAGCAATCCATCAGTCATACCCTATCAAGGGTCGATATCGATGCAGTCTCAGGCAGTGGGAGCGGAGAATCAAAGGGGTCCGAACCAACGAAGAGCGTTGGCAGTTCACGAGGAGGCGGTACCCCCGCAGGAAGCTCCTTTGGACTCCCTTTGTCCTGGAGCTCAAACGAACCAACCTGGCATGGTCGACTCGGCACATTCTCGGGAGTCAGTAGTAATGATCCAACAACAGGCCCGAGTCATTGAGACGCTTCAGGACAACTCCGTGAGGTAAGGCAAGGGTTCGCAGCAGGAGGAATACCGACTGGTGGGTCGTTTCCAAAACAGGAAACACGGCGGGATTATCGGGCAAGCGCCCATGGTAACATAGAGGACACGAGGGGGGTCCCTCTCCTGTAGTTCCCCAACCAGAAGCTGGCAAGCTACGGAGCCAATATCCTTTACCAGACGAACTCCTATGGGAGTTAGGGAAGGGAACTTCAGGAAGGACAAACAGCCCCGTACCTGCCACTCCGAGTGTGGATAGGAGACGTATTCAGGAATGGGGAGCTCGCGTGCAAAGAGCAGAGCTCGGGGAGTACGTGAGACCGGAAGGAGGAAGGTACGCGATGGAGGACGGTGGAGCGCTGTAGGGGAGGAGGCAGAGGGGGTTTTAACCTCCCTCCTAGAGTACCTCCCCCACACTTTTCGAGCCAATCGAGAGATCGAGAACGACCTCCGAGTCGAGGGGACGGGCTCAAAGGGGACAGGAAGGAAGGAGCGGGGGAGGGGCACCACCCCCGCCTCCTCCTCCCCACCACCCTCAGGAGGACCGGGTGATAATGACTCTGAAGGTTCCAATGAAGGGGAACACACCCATCGAGTAGGAACGGTGGAGGGAGGGGGAGGACAGAGAGGAGCTTCCCACTGGGGCTCCTGAAGCACCCCCAACACGCTACGACCCGGACCAACCCTGGTACTACGATCCAAGACAGGGTGGCATCGTAAGGTAGCTCCTAGACCTCCCATCGAGGGACGGAATACGTGGGAGAGTAACGAGGAGAAGAATCGGATTACCATCGAGTCGAAGCTCGACGTCGGTAAGATCGAAAGCTTCGCAGGTGACGACCGATCTGCATGGAAGACGTGGGTCCTCAGTTTGGAAAGGATGTTTGGAGTACGTCCTACCATCTATGCTCGTGAAAAGGACAAGTGCGCTTCGGCGCCAGCCACCTCACTGGTGCAGCACTCTCCCATTTCGACACGTTGAATCGGCAACGACTGAGGGGGGAGCACACCTGTCTCGAAGACTGGACAGAGTTCAAACGGAATTCGGTTCCAAATTCGGACCCATCGACGAGGCGGATGAGGCAAGGAGGAGATTGGCCTGGATGAAGCAGATGCCGGAGGAAAGCTTCGCCAATTTCTTCATTCGCTTCAACGAATACGCACCTCTGACCGGGTTTAACGACGAGGCCCTGGTAACATACCTCAAGAAAGGGGTAGCTCCCTGGTTGCCTCTACAGGTTGTTACCGGAAGAGAAGAACCTCGATCCTACGACGAATGGACTCGAGTATTCACGAAGTTGGATGGAGCGTACGCGCGCAAGCGGAGAGTCTGAGGAACCTCCACGGCGAAAAAATACTGCAAGGATGGCTGAGCCGTTTTCCCGGGTTGGAGCTAGCACCCGAAGCTCCTTATAATCCCCTCTGCGTAGGGAACGAGATCCAGCTGACGTCTGGACCTCCAATCCAAAACCAGCTGTAACAGGGAGGTTCCAGAACAGGTCCAACTGGAAAGACGGACGACAAAGGGCTTCCGCAGCGTGGGGAGAAGAGGAAACCTACGATAGCGAAAATCGAGGGGAGAGCGAGGACTGCTGCCACTGCAGGGACGGAGGAGAATGGACTGAAGCGATCCTCCGGGCAGGAGTTACGGATACCGGGAGGAAATGGACTTCCGAAGAAAGAGCGGAGAAGTGGAGAAGACGAAGGCAGGAACTCTGCATGCGTTGTGGACGAAAGGAGCACTGGGCAAAGGACTGCCCCAACCCGGAATCACTGGAACGCCAGTGGAGGAACAAGGGAGCTCTGAGAGAGCTTCCAAGGCCGATTCAACTCGAGGAGAGGGACGACCAACCAAGGGGAGGTCGTAAGGACGATTCAACTCGTCCTTTAGAACGGATTCGCGCCGGGATCGTAGTGGAGGAACGGGAAGGAATGGACGATCTATGGAACGTTCACATCTTAGACTCACCAAAGGAAGGTGAGCAAGAACTGTTGGACGAAGTGGGAAATGGGCAGGGGGCTTCGAGGTAGATCAGGGCGAACTGCGAAGCCCCGCAACACCTTCGCCTATCACAATAAGAGCTGCACTCGCGGGGAGTCAGCCAGCTCGTCTCACATCCCGATCCTACAACTCCTTCATCATCCTTACACGCTTTCCGTTCTCCGACCTCGATGAAGACAAAGAATACGCCACACTAGTGGATAGTGGAGCAACTAGATGCTTCATAGACAAAACCGTCGCTATGCGACATCCCGAAAATTGGTTGACCTAACAAACAGCATCCCTTTGGAGCTGTTCGACGGCAACCTACCTCCGCAGGATTGATAACTCAGACCTACACTGACCAGATCAGCTTTGCGGATGGAACAATTCACAAGGTGGAGTTCCTAGTAACTCGATTACACCCCACGGCTCCAATCGTGCTAGGACTGCCGTGGCTACGCATGCACAACCCAGTAATTGACTGGAAGGAACTTTGCCTGACGTTCCAGGACCGAAACGTCCGAATCTCAGCAGCCCTTGCGTCGGAAATTGTCCAACCAGGCGCCGAGGGAGGTACGAGGAGCTAGGAGGGGGGTAAACGCGAGAAATACACAAGGAACTCTCCAACCACCTCCTGAACCAACCTCCAGAAGCTCCTCAACAACCTCCGAAGCTCCTCTTAAAGCTCCAAGGACGAGGGTGAACTAGAGGAAGTGAAGGACGAGGAGTACGAGGCGAGACAGCCGGGTCCACACGATTATTCCCCTCGGAAAAAATCTAGGGCCAGACGACCCAATCCTTATGGGGATCAACGAATGGCTAGCGTTCGCGAGCGAAAGCACGGAAAAGAGGTGGAGGAATCCTCGAGGCTGGACGATCGCCATGGAGAAAGTAACCCCGCAACCAGCGAAGGATTCAGAGGAGGCCTATCAAAAGTGGAAGAGTAGGGACACGGAACGATCCTCCTCCTGGCCTGGAGCTAAGCAAAAAGTCCGGTGGAGGAAGAAAAGGAGGGAACATGGACCTTATCCCGACCTCCCCACCTTAGACATCGAAAGCCTGAACATACCCAAGATTCCTTCAAGGTCTGGTCTGACTCCCAAGGGTTCAATAAGACGTAACAACTTCCGAAGAAAGCAGCTCATAGCGGGTACCCATGTGGTGGAACGAAAATCGGATCCCACCATACAAGGGAAACCCATCAGCTTAATAGGAGCAGCTGGAATGGATCGTCTACTGAGGGAGGGAACCCCAGCGTACTTCCTTCATATATCGCCCACGAAGGAGGAGCCCCTACGAAGAAATGCTCCGGGCGAGTGATAGCAGCGCCCAGAGGAGTGCAGCAACCAAAGGATCCTGAGAGTGGGAACCCTAGTCCGGAACAAGGGGGGTCGTCAAGGAGCTCGACGAAGAAGCATCGAAGCGTCAGGAGACGGAGGAGTTAAAGAAATCCATTCCCGTCCAATACCAGGACTACCTGGACGTATTCTCACCTGGAGAAGCAAGGACGCTACCTCCTCACCGACCCTACGATATCAAAATCGAAAGGAAGGGGATGCGATACCTCCCATAGGGAAGCTCTACAACATGTCTGAGAAGGAGCTGAAATCTCTCAAGGAGTACATCGATGAGATGTTGGGAAAGGGGTTCATACGATCCTCCAGTTCCCCGCGGGAGCTCCTGTCTTGTTTGCCAAGAAAAAGGATGGTACCCTGCGACTCTGCGTGACTATCGAGCTCTGAACAAGATTACGAAGAAGAATAGGTACCCTCTACCACTGATAGGACCTTAGTGGATCAACTACGGAAGGCGAAGATCTTCACAAAGATCGACCTCCGCGCAGGATACAACAACGTCAGGGTAGCCCAGGGACACGAGTGGAAGACTGCATTCCGAACTCGGTATGGGTCATTCGAATACTGGTAATGCCCTTTGGGCTCACGAATGCTCCCTCCGCATTCCAATTCTTCATGAACGAGATCTTTCACGACATGGTGGACGTCTGTGTGGTAATTTATTGGACGACATACTGATTTACTCAGACGATGAGGATCCCATGTGGACACGTCAGGAAGGTCCTGGAACGATTACGGGCAACCACCTCCATGCAAAGCCGGAAAAATGCGCGTTCCATGTCGACACCGTCGAGTACTTGGGAGTGATTATATCCCATTGGGAGTATCCATGGACCCAGAGAAAGTGAAGGCGGTAATGGACTGGCCAAAACCAAGGACGGTGAAGGAGCTCCAGGCGTTCCTCGGATTCGCAAACTTCTATAGGAGGTTCATAGACAACTACTCGGGAATCACCAAGGTGTTCACGAAGCTCCTCCGAAAAGACTCAGTGTGGAACTGGACCCACAGTGTAGCAGTGCCTTTGAACTCTGAAGTCAGCTTCTCCGAAGCCCCAGTTCTGGGACATTACAACCCGGACCTACCGTAATCCTCGAATGCGATGCCTCCGACTTGGCTATAGCAGGGATCTATCACAGCTGGATCCTGAAACAGGGGAGATACACCCTATTGCCTTCCATGCACGATCAATGATCTCCGCGGAACTGAACTACGACATTACGATAAGGAGCTCCTAGCTATTGTGGACTGCTTCAAACAATGGAGGGCGTACTGCGAAGGATCCCGACACCAGATCCAAGTATACTCAGACCATAACAACCTCCAGTACTTCTCCACTACGAAGCAACTGACAGCACGACAAGCCCGGTGGGCAGAGCTCCTTTCGGATACGATTTCGTCATCAACTATCGACCAGGGAGGTTGGGAGCCAAGCCGGACGCGCTCACCCGAAGATCAGACGTGTACCCAAAGAAGGGAGCTTCAAGGGATCAAGTCTTAGCGGGGAGGGAAAGGGTCTCATACCTCCAGAACGTCTGAACGCTACCATCCTCATGAACGAGACCTACTAGTAAACGAGTAAGGGAAGCTCCAAGGATACGACTATGATTGAAGCACTGAAGAGGATCGCCGCAACGAAGAGGAATCTCTCGTTTGGGAGGATGGGCTGATAAAGAGGGGAGGTCGTATATAGTCCCAGACGTTGGAACCTACGAAGGGAGGTCCTACAGTCGTACCACGACCATAACTGAGGGGACACCCGGGGGAGAAACGCACCAAGAAGCTCGTAAACCAACTGTTCTTCTGGAAAGGGCTGTCCAAAGACGTGAACTACTACGTCGGAGCTGCCACCGTGTCTGAGAGCCAAAGCCAGTCGCTCCAAACCTACGGGAACCTCCGTCCACTACCAATTGGTCAACGACCTTGGTCCTCAATCTCCCTAGACCACATCACCCAGCTCCCAGTCACAGCGGCCCGGAGAATACGACGCCATCCTCGTAGTAGTCTGCCGACTCACCAAACAGGCCATATACGTTCCTTGTCATACGACGGATAATGCGGAGGACTTTGCCAATCTATTCATAACACGTCTTCTCAAACATGGGATGCCCTCCGACATAACTTCAGACCGGGCTCCCTATTCGTGTCTCAATTCTGGAGGGAGCTTTGTAGGGTATTAGGAATCGAATCCGCCTATCTACGGCGTACCACCCCCAGACAGACGGACAAACGGAACGGGTAAACCAATCTGTGGAGGCATACCTTCGAATCTACTGTTCCTACGACCAGGACGACTGGGACCTCCTACTCCCTATAGCCAGTTTGTATACAACAACACCCCAAACACAACGACGAGTGTCTCGCCGTTCTTCGCCAACAAGGGATACCACCCAAGTTGTCTATCACACTGGAGCAGGTGCAAGGAGCGGAGGTCAACGAATACGCCTCGAACTAAAGGACTACATACCTACCTCCAGGAGCACATTCGAGCAGCAAACGAGTCTACGCAAAGTATGCGAACCAAAAACGCCAGGACGCCCCGGACTGGAAGGAGGGTGACCAGTCTGGTTGAACATGGAAAACGTCAGGACTAGACAGACCTATGAAGAAGCTGGATCACAAGTGGACGGGCCCTACTCGATCTTATCAAAGTAGGAAGTCATGCTACCGACTGGACCTCCCTGGGGACCTCCACAAGATTCACAATGTGTTCCATGTCGACAGACTAAAACCTCACTCCACGACAAATTCAAACGACAGACCTCCCCACCTCCCCCATCTTCATAAAAGGGGAGACAGAACACTTTGTAGAAGACATCCTGACTCCAAACCCAAGAAGGGACGGCCGGAGGAAGTGGAATACCTCGTAAAATGGGAGGGGTATAATGCGAGTTCAACTCCTGGGTAGGATGGGAAGGTATGGTGGGCTCGATCGAGCTCCTACATAGCTGGCACAAACACCACCCAAGGAAACGGCAGCCATCGCTCTGCAATGGGCTTCGTTGGAACGGGAAGCATGGGAAGATGAGGAGGAGGACCGGGAAGGTAGGAGGGAGCATAGGGGTTAAACAAAAACAACGAAACACGACAGGGACGACAACCCCATGACATTCACGACTAACTAATGATACATGCATCGGACAGTTCATACGGGCTGAATGCACCATGATTTTAATCTCATTGGTTTTCACGCATTACAATGAAGGTTTTGATTACTTAACAAAAAGAAAAGAAACAGGCAAGCATAATATTTAACAGAGGTACAAAAAAGGGGGACGGGACGACAAAAAACTATACGAGGGATGCTACAACGATTCCTCCTTGATGACACCCTGACCCACCGCCAACTCAGTAACTTCCCTCGCCACAGTAACCCTACCAGCATGAGCCTCCTCCGTTTCATACAACTCATCATCATCACCAGTTAGATCGATGGATAGACTGGCGACGGATCCAAAAAGGGGGGGCAGATCTGGGGAACAAGGAGGAGGAGAAGGGGAGGTTGGTGACTCCTGCTCCGGCAGAAACAGAGGGACCGGCGGATGGGAACCAGCAGAGGGAGAGGACACCTGGGCAATCGGCGCTTCAAGGGACTGCTCAACATTTACCTCGCCTGACGACTCGGGAACTGGCCCCATTGACGACATGGGGACTGGAGGATCAGGACCAGACAACGGGGTATCGATGATGTGATGGATGTATTGTAACATCAACTGCTCCCAGTCAGCAGTCAGCTGGTCAATACTGGGAACAGCAGGAACGATGTCGTCCCACCTCCCAGCGCTGTCACTATGAGGAAGAGCCGTGGACAGCGCTAACATTTGTCGGTGTAGAGGGGGTTCCAAAAAGCTATCAGGAGGAGGAGCGAAACCCGCATGTTGAGCAGCTGTCAAGAAGGGACCGTCGTTGTCAAATCGGGAGTGCTCCAGGACCATACAATAAAGGCCCTCATCTTCGTCGACAGCGTTGTTGAAAAACCACTGGATACTGCTTAGGGACCGCAGATACATGTCACCGTAGACACCTTGAGCCGCCTGCATGTAATCCAGTGCCAACTGGAAGTTGTGAACGGCAACGTCGAGATCGTCAGAATCAAGACCGCAACGAAGGAAGGCAACCACGGCTTCAATAATTGAAGAACCGTGGCAGGATCGGAGCAGTACAGACGATGAGCGAAGGTGGCAACATGACAGAGGTCTTCACGAGCCTTATTAAGGTCCCCTTCAAGTTGTGAGAGAGGGGGCAAAACGACCTTGTAGTAACCCTCATCAGGGTACTCCTTGATTATTTGGTCGACAAATGCTGCACGACTGCGGGCACGGTGGACCTCCTCTTGCAACTCCTCCACTAGATGACGTTGATGTGTCGCCAGAGCATTAGACTCATCAACAATACCCTGTTGGTACAGCAGGCTGGTCGTCAAATGCGAGTTCCTGCGAGTAGAGGTGGATAACTTTTCCACAGTGATTTTCCGCTCTTGAGTGGCGTCTTGGAGGTCCTCCTGCACCTTCTGAAAATGTTCTAAGAGACTCTGGAATAAGAGGTCAAATAAAAGAAGGAAAATTAGATAAAAAGGGAGGACTCACTCGACCCAGAGCCCCCGGCAGGGCTTCATCTAGAGCACAAAATTGCTCCAACACACGGCAGTACTCCACTTCGTGTTCACGGACCTCGCGATTCGAAGACCGTAATTGCTCCACTTCCCGTTGTCGAGATTTGAGAGCATGCGAAGTATTCCGAAGAGCAGAGGTAAGGGAGGAGTTCTCCCGTTGCAAGTCAGCAAGCTGAGACTCCAGTGAATGAACCCGAGCAGCGAGGCGCTGGTTTTCAGCACGATAGGGATGCGCAGTGTGGGTGCGAGGTACCAAAGTGGGACGGGGAGTAGGAGGCATGTTGGATGAAAGAAGGTCCTGTCCTGCTCCTTTTATAGGTGGTCGGACAGGGGGAGAGGAAATGGCTTGTTGAACCAAACCGGAATGAGCTTCCACCACAGCTGCCAACCGAGCCAGATCATGGGACCCTTCGGCAGGTCCCTGTGAGGTACCTCCATTTGGGAAGGGGAGGCGCGAGGGGGAGCTGGAACAGAAGGGGAGGCGATGACTGACCGACCAGGGGGAACCACCAATCGGATGCAAAGAGGAGAGTCCGGAGTCACCGCTGCCACAGGGGACTTATGACGAGAGCACTTTTTGTGAGCACCAGATTGAATGTTTTTGCTG
The DNA here is from genome assembly GCA_028011325.1 of Lentinula lateritia. Classification (NCBI taxonomy): domain Eukaryota; kingdom Fungi; phylum Basidiomycota; class Agaricomycetes; order Agaricales; family Omphalotaceae; genus Lentinula; species Lentinula lateritia. The sequence continues at coordinate 1,675 of JANVFT010000176.1, read as the reverse complement.
GAGGGACCAGCTACAGGCGAAGGGGAATGGGCACGCTTACGTTTGGGCAGCGATGGCTGCCTTGCCCTGTTGCAAGGCAAGAAACTTCTGCAGCTCATGCTGGTCAGCATCGGCAGTGTCCAGCTTGTCCAACATATTCAGTTCTAAGAGGGTCGAGGTGGAAGAAGTACGTGCGTGAAGTGCAGTGTCGTATTCATGCCAAACGCCCAAAGGAATTCCCCATGTTGATTTATGTGCGGGAGTCCTGTGGAGCTCCAAGAACCTATGGCTGTATGCAAGATCCTGGCTACAGTGACGAGTGAAGTAGCGGTATCGAAGGATCTTCCCCAGACTACAAGTCTTCTTGGCGGAACAATTGGTACAGCGAGGCGAATTTGGCAGTACCTTGCATTTACCCGGGGCCTTCGAACAATTAGTACAAGGCGAAGCTACCTCCGCTAGAAGGAGCCACAAAGGGTCATCCTGGCAGTAACCCAACAACAGCTTGCCAGTGTTGAAGACTGTCTCGAACAACTGGAGCTGAGGACGAGACGGCAACTCAAGGGTAAAGGCCAATTGATCTTGTTTAAGCTCCCCATTGGATTCAGGATCCGGGGAAGGTACCTCCCCCAGAGCAGTAAGAGGAGGCAACAGAGGGGAGGGCGTACAAGGAGGAGCACGAGATTGATCAGCAGACATCGCAGTTATAGGAGTTCGACCCGTAAAACTGAGGTGGTGGAAGAGGGGGAAAAAGCAGGTATCTGGCGGACTTCAACAAAGAAAATTTTCGGGTACCACGTGAATATCAGGTGACTTTCCAGAGAACGCATCTACCATCGTGAGGGCGCGAAGGGGTTACAGGGGGGGGTAATGTCATGCCCTGACCGCAACCAGACCACCCCAGCACTCGTCACACGTTCTCACACTCCCTATCTATTGTTGCGCCTCCCAAGACCTCCCCAAGACAATACCTCCACCTCCCTGAGGTACCTACCAAAACATCTTGACGATCATCCCAACATGCGTATGAAACCCTCCTATTTCTAACCCCATTAAGTACTGATCTCGATCACCTGCCTCTCTCGATTATATGCCTCATGTCCTCTAGATCCCCTGATGTTCCCTTGTTCACTTCCCGTACCTATTTAAGTAGCTCCGTAACGTCCCCAAGCCCTAGCTTGGTATATTTTGAACACACACCCTTTACATAGGTCCAGTCCCTGTCCCTTTGTACCTGCTAACCATACAGAAATTCTCTTTACTCTCTGTTTCTCTATCTCAGTTTCTCTTTACTCTTGTCTACTGTTTCGACGATCATCTACGCGATCCAATATATGCTTTTACTTCACATCTAAGCAATCCGAGTGAGTCTCCGAGCTCCCTCGAACAATACTAAAGCTCCCCAATGCCTAACACCTTGGAGAGCTAACCTCCCCAACATCTCCTCGAGCTTCCCCATTGCTCCCTAAGCTTCGGGATCTTGATCTAGGTAACGTCGAAGCTGCTCCCTACGTCGAACTATGTACCGCTTCGCCGTTACAACCTCCCACACTCGAGGACGTCCACCCTCGATCCCAGTCCCCGGGAACCTACCCTCCCGGGTGTATATCTTCTCAGGAGCTTAGACACTCCATACCCATTTCCAATACGACCTATTCGATCCTATATTGACGTTCTAGCGAGTACAACTCCTACC
>JANVFT010000174.1:0-26935 GCA_028011325.1 Lentinula lateritia | reverse complement strand
GGAAAAGGAAGAATCTGACGGACTTCAACAAGAAAATTTTGGGGACCACGTGAAAGTCAGGTGACTTCCCAGGAAACGCGTCTACCCTTCGCGAGGGCGCGAAGGGGTTACAAGGGGGGGTAATGTCATGCCCTGGCTACAACCAGACCTGCCCCAGTACCAGCTATCACCTCCTATTGACCTCCACACCTCCCAAATACCACCACGCACCTCCCTAACTATCACCATTCCCCTGTCATACCTACCCAAACGTCCCGACGCTCACCAATACGCATACAACACCCTCCTAATGGCCAGCCCCTTTAAGTACTAAATCTCGATTACCTCCCTCCCTAGATTAGCTGCCTCATGTTCCAGATGTTCTCTTGTTCACTTCCCGTATCTACTTAAGTAGCGCCGCAACGTCCAGAAGCGGCAGCTTGGTATATTTTGAACACACACCCTTTACATAGGTCCAGTCCCTGTCCCTTTGTACCTGCTACCTATACGGAATTCTCTTTACTCTCTATTTCTCTATCTCTGTTTCTCTCAAGTCTTGTCTATCGTCTCTGTGATTGTCTACACGATCCAATACACGCTTTTACTTCACGTCTAAGCAATCCGAGTGAGTTCCCGAGCTCCCTCAAACAGTACTAAAGCTCCCCAACGCCTACCGCCTTGGTGAGCTAACCTCCCCAAACCACCTCGAGCTCCCTAGCTATTCCATAAGCTTCGGGACCTCGATCTAGGTAACGTCGAAGCTACTTCTCACGTCGAACTACGTACTGCTTCTCCGTTACCACCTCCTACACTCGAGGACGTCCATCCTCAAGCCTAGCCTCCGGGGACCTACCCTCCCCGGCACATCCCTTCTCGGGAGCTTACACCCTCGAGACCCATTCACACATACGACCTACTCTATCCTATATTGACGTTCTAGCGAGTACAACTCCTACTACGCAATATCGTACGGTCCCGTACTCCTCCTTAACCTCCCTACGCCTTAGGGACCTCCCTGGACCCCTTAGGAACACCTTCAAGGGTCACCATCTCATCGTTCCAGCCACTACTAGGTCATTCCCGTCCTCGGTCGCGGTTCTCGTAGCTCCCTTCGAGCTCCAGCCTGCTCTTAGCACGCTACAACATAAACCTCCACATACCAAAACCTACCCTAAGACCTATTTCAACCCAGGTCTTACAATACCTCCAGGAATGAATCCAAACAGCAAATGAGGTATATATGAAGTATGCAAACCAGAAACGCCAGGAGGCTCCTGTTAAGATCATGTACACCGTGTAACCGTGCCAGAGGTCACAGAGTGTCTAGGTGCAGAAGACGGGTGGGACAGTAGTGAAGTTACTAACAACACCGCCGTTATGCCGTTAGTCCCCGGAGGTCGAGAGTATAGAAGGGAGGAGCTGAGTAGCAGCCAAGTCGGAGCGGCGGTAATGCCGGTGACGAGAAGCAAACCAAAGAACGTCTAAGTTCTAAGGTAGAGTAGAATGTACTTCAAGGCAATGAGCCTGAAGACTTAGAAGAGCACAGAGTTAAGGAGGGAATCTAAGTTGATAATTAAACTGAGGAGCTACAGTAGCGTACAGGCAGTATTTATATCTATGGAGCGGCGCATCGGTGCGGAGCGCCAGACTAACTACTAGGAGCTAAGGGTATGTGTAGCGAGAAAGAACAATAAGAGAGAGATTACAATAAACGCAGGATCTTCGGAGTACCAAGCGGCAAGATGGAGCCCCGAGGCATGGGCTTGACAGCTCCGGACTGGAAAGAGGGTGACCAAGTCTGGCTGAATATAGAGAATGTTAAGACTAGGCGACCCATGAAGAAACTGGATCACAAATGGACGGGACCATATTCGATACTGTCGCAAGTAGGAAGTCATGCCTACTGACTGGACCTCCCGGGAAACCTCCATATGATCCACAATGTGTTCCACGTGGATAGACTGAAGCCCCACTTCCATGACAAGTTCAGACGACAGAACTCCCCACCCCTCCAATCTTTGTAAAAGGAGAACCGGAACACTTTGTGGAGAGCATCCTAGACTCGAGGAAAGCCCGAGGAGGTGGAATACCTTGTTAAATAGGAGGGTTACAATGAGGACTTCAATTCGTGGGTGGGATGGGAAGGAATGGCAGGCTCATTGGAACTTATGAAACAGTGGCATAGGGGGCACAATAGAAAGCGTAAACCAAAGCGGGACCAATGGGAGTGACAAGACCGTGCCTACAGGTCAATCATTATAGAGGTTCTATGGTCGGATAAGGGCCGGAAATGGCCCGGGATAACTCCGAGGTCCAGAGCTGAGTATTGGCCTGTAGTACACACTGGGAGTGGGACGTCAGTGAAGCTATTAGCAACACCCTTCACACACTGTTGTGTCCCCGGGAATATAGTGGCAAGGATATAATGTCCAGATGAGCAGCCTAGATGGAGTTCCTGTGATCCGGGAGTCCGGAGCAGCTCGGAAGCAAAGGTAAAAGAGATATTAAAGAGTGGGATAAGGTGGTACACTTGATTACAAGCTTGACTACAACGTACAAAGTATCCTAGCTTATATACCTCCACAATACAGTCATAAGACCTCGATGAAAGCTCGGAATAATAAATAGGTCACAAGGTGATTATTCCGAAGTCCGGCCGCTCCGGGCCGGGCCGGGAAGCGTATTAGGGTGAATTGCATGCATATGACAGGGAGCTACTGGAGAAGCAGGCAGAGGATGACAGGGAGGAGGTAGCGGGATCAACAGGGAGCACAGGGAGCAAGAGGGGAGAGAAAGAGGGAGGGAGGCGGAGGAGCACAAACTAATGACCAAAAGACAACACGACACGACAAATAATTATGATTTTCTTAATTCCCATTCCAAACTTCATTCTTTTTCTATTCATTCACTCCTCACTTAGTGCACTACTCCCAATTCACATCGAATGCATAAGAAAGAAGCAATTCACATTCAGGAAACGGACTACGGACTACGCAACACTAGACAAAAAACAACAAGAAAAGTAGCTACAACGGAATACAAGCAGATTACAACGCGTGACTGGACCTCTCGTTCTTAACTGCCACATCACCCTGCATCCTAGCTTCAAACTCCTCACAAGACTCATATAAATCCTCGCCATCATCATCAATCATTGTGAGGTCGATAGTGTTGGGAACAACAGGGACAGACGGGATTGGAAGGGGGGACGAACGAGAACGAGAAGCAGGGAGGAAAAGGGGAGTCCAAGCCATGGCAGGAGTCTCCGAACCTTCTACAGGAAGACCCCTGTCGTCCTCCTCCGCGGGTGTTGCAACGTTCAGATGAACAACAATGCCCGTCCCCCCTGTAACCCCCACAACCTCCCTGGGAGCATTTTCGCCATCCCCCTCTGCTAAAACAGAACCTTCCAAAGGGGAAGGACCACCCCCAACGCCAGCAAGCTCCGCTGAAGTGGGAAATAAGTAATGGGGTCCTGGGGTGTCAATCATATTGCGAATATAATTGGCGATAAGATGCTCCCAGGAGACCATAATGGAATCCATAGCAGGGACGGCGGGAAGGTGATCGGAGGTAGGGGAAGGCATAATGGGAATGGGGTGATCGAAGGAAAAGAATCTCCTATGAAGGGGAGGTTCCAAGGAACCAGGACGGGCATCTACGTATCTGGCATGCTGGGCGGCGGTAAGGAAGGCGTCGCGAGAAGGGAAACGAGAATGGGTCAACATCTCCTGGTACAGACCTTTGACCCGGTCTGCCGCGTTGGAATAGTAATACAAGAGACTACTTGTCGACCGAAGATGCAGCTCACCATGGGTAAAGCAAGCCTGGGACAAGTAACCCAAAATGAGGTCAACAACGGAGGAAAGACGCTCAGGAGTGTGATGGAGGCCACAATACAATAGGAGAGTGATGGCCTCCAAGAGACCTCCTACATACCGGTTATGGCAGTGGAGCAAGCTCGCGGGATCAGCTCGATAAAGTCGGTGAGTGAAAGTGGCCAACCGACAAACTAAAGCCTCTGAGGCATCGAGTTTCCACTGGACCTCTGAAAGGGAGGGCAGCTCGACCTCGTACAGACCCTCATCTTCTGGGTACTGCCTAATCAAACCCTTGGCAACATGAGCCCTATCCCGATACCGGCAAACCATTTCCTCTAACTCCTCCAGATGATCTTGTTGATGCAAGGCACGAGCATTAGCAGAGTCGAGCTCCGCGTAAGCATCGGAGGAACAACTACTAGCGTCATCAACCTGCTTACGGAGCTCCCCGATCTCCTGCTTCTGACGCTTTGCCATCTCCTTGTAGGCATCCACCCCAGCAGAAGCGATACAAAAACGAGTTAAAAGGTCCTGAAAAGGGAAGATGACTCAGATCAGTGAGAAGGAAGCGAGGGGGAAGGAAACATACCTCAGAAGGAGGCTCAGGCAACTCTGCTTCGAGAGCCTGAAATTGGGACAGAACTCATCGATACTCAGCACTGTCTGCTGCAACCTTCTCCAACGACCGACGACTAGCTTCAAGCTCCTGGCTCTGAAGGTCCAATGAAGAGGAGGTGTCGCGGTGGAGGAAGGTCAAGGTCAAAACCTGACCACGAGACTGTGCAAGGAGCGTTCGGAGCTCCTCTACCTCCATTTTCAACCCTTAGAGCAGAAGAGGCTTGGGAACGAGGGTAGGGGCGCAAAGGCTCCCAAGAATGCTGGAGAGGCATGAGGTTCAGACAGAAGAAAAAGGGAGAAAAAAGTAAACTGACCTGTTGAACAGGGGGGGTTTTTATTCTGCTCCTGGAAAAATCCTCCACCTCGCTTGGAGGCACGAACTGCTCAAACAAACCAGCCTGCAGAATGCGATGGGGGATCTCGGTGTAACCCTGAGATCAAGATTGGGCAACAACCGACCGATGGGAGGAATCCACAGGAAAGGGGTGCCCTACTTCCGGCAAAGTGGAACTCTCCAAACCAGGAACATGGGGAGGACAGAGGACGAGAACCACGCGACGATAGTCTGAACCCCCCTCGACCTGTGAAACCGTAGGTGCGATGGGGGACGACCTATCCACAGGCTGTTCAGGACGGCGACACTTGGGGGTAGAACCAGAGTCCACCTTGACTAGTCGTTTGCGTTTTTTCGTAACTGGAGCACGAGGTAGCAGGGAAGAATCACCAGCTAACAGGGAGGTGTGAGGAACCGATGGCGATGGTCCAGGAACCAACGGTTGGTGCTGACAAAACTCCCAAAGCTCCTGACGATCCAGCTCCCGCTGATCCTGGTCATCCAAAGGATTTAGCTCGAGAAGCGCACTGGTCGAATGAGTGCTCTGTTCAACATGATCATAAATGATCCGCCACTGCTCAGTTGGAAGAGAATAGCGGGTGCGCTGACCCAGGTCTCCGTGGACCTCCAGGAAACGATGAGCAAAAGCCAAGTCGCAAGAGCACTTACGGGAAAAATAGCGGAAGCACGCTAAGTGTCCAAGGACACACAGCTTTTTATCATCGCAATTGCTACACCGAGAAAGATGGGGAACAAGTGAGCAACTACCTTCCTTTTTACCCCGAACACAGGTGGGACACGGCAGACCCGTGGCAGCCAAGATAGACCACATCATCGACAATGTAATGCGCAAGCGAGACGCCTACGCCAAAGACAGACTTGAACAGCGATAGCTGCCCAAGGGAAGGCTCCTCCACATTACTTATGATCTCGTCCACATCAGAGTCGCGGCGGTTCGGAGATAAGGGAGGTACGCCAGGAGCATCGGAAACCCCAGCAGAAGTAGAAGCATAAGGCGCAGTCATTGCAGTTGAGTTTTACTCGGGTGATGACAGGTAGGAGGATAAAGAAGGCGGACGGTGAGGGGAAATGAACTTATAAATGAAAAAAGTTCGATCATGTGGGAACCACGTGATATTTCGAAGTGAAACCTCCTCGGAGGCTCGGAGGAGTGAAGGGGGGGGGTAATGTCATGCCCTGTCTCTAAAAGCTTCCCTTGTTACCCTCCTAGACATCCCAGAACCGCTTACCAGCTCCTTTGCACCTCCCAAATAACCTCCCATGAAACCCCCATGAACCATGGAACCCTAGCCAACCTCCCAACCAATGCTAACCTCCATCTGAAGTGACAGCCCCGCGACTCATGTATGCCGCCGGACAATCCCCCATCAATTTAGCCTCATGGGCTCCACATTTCACACCAGCCCCATTAGATGTTTGTTTATTACAATGTCCCTTTACCTATTCATCCCACCTATATAAGTATCCTCAGTAACATAGGTGTCCCTAGCTTGGTAAATTTTGAACACACACCCTTTACATAGGTCCAGTCCCTGTCCCTTTGTACCTGCTAACCTATACGGATTTCTCTTTACTCTCTGTTTCTCTATCTCTGTTTCTCTCTACTCTTGTCTACTGTCTCTACGATCGTCTATACGATCCAATACACGCTTTTACTTCATGTCTAAGCAATCCAAGTGAGTCTCCGAGCTCCCTCGAACAATACTAAAGCTCCCCAATGCCTAAAGCGTTGGTGAGCTAACCTCCCCAAAACCTCCTCGAGCTCCCCCATTGCTCCACAAGCTTCGGGACCTCGATCTAGGTAACGTCGAAGCTACTTCCTACGTCGAACTACGTATCGCTTCTCCGTTACACTTTCCCACACTCGAGGACATCCACCCTCGAGCCCAGTCCCTGGGAACCTACCCTCCCGGGCATATATCTTCTCAGGAGCTTAGACACTCCAGACCCATTTCCCATATGACCTATTCGATCCTACGTTGACGTTCTAGCGAGTACAACTCCTACTATGCAATACTACTAGGTGTCAGCGACTGGTTCTAGTAACGGATGTCACCAGGTGTCACACTCAAGAAAATCTCAGATGGCAGGGTGATAAAGGAGGCAAGCAAAGTTCTGGGCTAAACCAGGTAGAATAGACGAGATCAAAGCTAAGGAAATACAGCAAGTAACTACAGCTTACTCCGCCCTAGTAATGCCCAACGCCCTGGGTTAGTGGTAAACATGAGTAGAACATAAGTAAAGCAATGTGTAAGTAATGAAAGCTCGATCGTTATGCTGTATACATGTTGTGAGACTGCTGTGTTTAATATAAGTAAATGAAAAGCACATGTTGTATCAGTAAGCATAAATAATAGGTCAGGTGACAAGATAAGACAAGATATAGGATAAGGGAGATAGAAGATAAGACAAAAGATAAAAGATAAGACAAGAGATAAGGAAAAAGATAAGATGGAAAGGAAGTGATCGTAACATTACCCCCCTCTTAAGGCGCGAATTCCATGATGTGCAAGTCGGTTGACAAGTGCTTCAGATGGCATGTTACTTGGGATTGGTTCTATGTCGGATGTAGGGACTGGTCGGAACAATTCAGTGGGAAACTGAGCAATCGGAATCTCAATCCGTTTAAGGACTCGAGGCCTGGGCTTGTTAGGATACTTCTTGTGGAAGTCCTGAACAGCTTCTTTGGCATTCGTCATATTAGCTGCAGGTTCCCACGTCATTTCATGTGGTCCATAACCTTCCCATTTTACCTTGTACTGGATGCCATTCCGATACTTGCGTGAGTCGACTACCTCCTCTACTTCGTATTCTTCTTCTTCTCCTACTACTTCTGGTGGTGGTTCAGTATTTCGGGGTTGTGTTGGAAACTGGGGTTCATGGTACGGGGATAGGTGTGTTTCATTGAAGACATTATGGATTCTTTTCCATGTGCGAGGGATGTTGAGTTTGTATGAGCCGGGTCCGATCTTTTCAAGAACTTTAAACGGTCCAAATCGTTTGTCACCAAGTTTCTTCATTGGACGATCTGTCATTATGTTAGTTCCTTCGAGCCAAACTCTATCACCAGCGTTATATTCTATCGCCTCGTTCCGGTGTTTGTCATATTGGCGCTTCATGTCCTCAGCGGCCTTTTTCAGTGCCAACCCTACTTCTTCCCTGATCCGTTTCATACTATTGGCGAACTCCTGAGCGGTTGGGTTTTGTAACATCATCTTTGGCATGGTTCCTTTGTATGGGTGTCTGCCGTTGTCTGCATAGAAGGGTGAAACTTTTGTAGCTGAATGTACTCAATCATTGTACACAAACTCCATCATAGGAAGCCACTCGTGCCAATCGCTCTGATGATGATTCACAAAAAGGTGGATGTAATGTTCAATTTCTTGATTTATTCGTTCCATGTGGCCATTAGTCTGAGGATGGTATGCAGTTGTATAGTTGCTTTCGATTCCCAGTAACTTGTACAGTTCCTTTATGAAGCGGGCGTGGTACTGAGGGCCGTGATCGTGGATGATCTTTCGGGGCATTCCATGGACTGGGAATACTTTGTGACGATAGACACATGCCATTCCTTCAGATGTTATTGTAGTATGCGTGGCAAAGAGTCGCAACCTCTTTGTGAAGTGATCGACAAACACGCTGATGGCATTATATCCTCCAGACTCTGGTAATTCACCAATCATATCTGTTCCGATGATTTCCCAAGGCTCAGATGGTACGTCATGTGGATGTAACGGTCCTACAGGCTTGGTACGATGTGTCTTTGTAGCTTGACATCTTTCGCAGCCTTCCACATAGATCCTGACGTCCCGACTAATTCCTGGCCACCAGTAGTTGCGTGTAATCAACTCAATAGTTTTATAGCGGCCGGGGTGTCCTGCTGTCTGGGCGGCATGATGTGCCTGTATGATCCGTCCTCTGAGTTCTTTGTCCTTAGGGACATAGATGCGTCCTTGCCAAACTGCTAGTCCATCCTCAGTTTCGAGCCATTCCTTGTCTTTAGACTCAAGGGCAACCTGTACTAACTTGTCTCGCTGATTTTTCTTTCTTCGGATGAGATTAAGCAGATCGTCTTCAGGGGCAGATGTCTGATCCGTTATCTGAGAAATGAAAAATTCCGGTTTTAGTAGCGTGACATTGGTATTGTCATTCTCCCCTTTCTCAAAGCCTGACATCCGTGACAGGGCATCGGCTTTTCCCATTGATTTCCCAGGCTTATGGAAGAGTTCAATATGGTATTCAGCGATTTCAACTACCCATCTGGCTTGTTGTCGGTTCAACTTCTGAGGTTTCCGGAAATACTGGAGATTTTGGTGATCTGTGAAGACTTCAACAGGTTCTTTTGCACCTAACAAGTACTGTCTCCAGTCCGAGAGGGAGTCCATGATGGCCATCATCTCTTTGTCGTAAATTTCATAGTTCCTTTCAACCTCATTGAGTGACCTGGACCTGAAAGCTACCAGTCTCCACTTTCCGTCGATGTTCTGTGACAGGACTGCACCATTAGCATAGTCAGAGAAATCGGCTTCAACTCGGAACTTTCCAGCTTCTCTTGGGATAATGAGAGTGACATCTTTGATGATCCGGTCCTTCAACCGATCGAATGCATCTTGTTCAAGAGATGTCCATTCCCAAGTCGTATTCCCTGTGAGTCGTGTTAGGGGTTTGGCAATTTTACTGAAATCTCGGATGAACCGGCGGAAGAAGTTGCAAAACCCTAAAAACGATTGTAGTTCACGTTTTTTCTCTGGTGGCTGCCAGGTTCAAACTGCTTCAACCTTTTTTGGGTCCATCCGGATTTGTCCATTGCCTACGATGATTCCAAGATATTCGACCTCCTTAGCCTCAAAGGTACACTTTTTGGGTTTCAAGTACAGCTTGTTGGCTTTTAGGATATCAAGAACCTTTCTGACGATGACTCGGTGTCTCTCAATGTTGTCCGTGAAGATAAGGATATCATCCATATAAACAATGACGTGTCCTTGATCAATGAGTTCTCGAAGGATGTGATTCATGAAGGCTGGGAATGTGGCAGGTGAGTTTGTAAGTCCAAAGAACATGACTGTAGGCTCAAACAAGCCTCTGTTTGTCCAGAACGCTGCCTTCCATTCGTCTCCTTCTTTGATCCGGATGTTATTGAATCCCCATCGGACATCCATCTTGGTGAAGATTTTAGAATTCTTCAGCTTATCAATGAGTTCCTGAATCAATGGGAGTGGATATTGATTTTTGACAGTCATGTCATTTAGCTTTCGATAATCCTGTACGGGCCGTAGTGTTCCATCTTTCTTTTTGACAAAGAAGAAAGGTGAAGCCATGGGTGAATGTGATGGTCATATTCGTCCCGATCTAAGGTTTTCTTCTAGGAATTTGTCTAAAGCCTTCTGTTCTGGTGGATTGAGGGGATAAACTTTGCAATCAACTGGCTTAGAGCCTGGCGTTAATTCTATAGCATGATCCCATGGATGTCTTTCCGGCATTTGGTCAAAATCCTTTTTACTAAATACATCAGCATACTCGGCAAGGTATGGAGTAGCGGCATCTGTAGTAGCAGTTTGTACTTTCATATGACCTTGGTCAGAAAGATACCCATTCCAGTCGAACCAGAAGATCTTTTCACCATTGACAAGCTTTTCCTCTGTACCATCATCCTCAGGTGATTCATAGTGTGGCAAATATCCGCATTTGTCAGGACAACGTTCGAACGTTAACGTGGATTCCTTCCAATCAATGCTGGGATTATGGTAATGTAGCCAGTCTATGCCTAGGAAGATATCTGTCTTTCCTAGATTGGTAACTGCCATATCTATTCGTTTGGCATGATCTCCTATCACCATTCGGACTTGTACATAGCCTTCTATGGAACCGTTTTTGTTCAGAGTACCATTGGCGTTATAGACCGGCATTTTGACTGGTAACTCCTTAACAGTGAGCTGGTGCTGTTCTACAAAATCCTTATTGATACAGGACCCTGTGGCTCCACTGTCTAGGAGGGCTTCTGTTTCAATCTGCACACCATTGTCGATATTCTCAATAGTGGTTCGCAACTTTAGCTCATGTCCTCGGGTACCTCGGACAAATCTCTTTCAACTTTTGAGATTGGTAACTGCTTCAGTTGCGGTTGCATGGTTCAGATTTCGTATAGCCAATACCGTCTCTTCTGATGCTTCTCTGACACAACTTTCAGGCATCCAGGCTCTAAGGATTCCTATAGCCATGGGGAGTTTGTCCATTTGTAACCGCTGCGCCACCCATTTGGGTGTGTTTGGTTCATATCTCACAGGTTTTTCCTCAGTTCGGTTTGTCATTGTAGATAAGTTATTTTTGTTAAGTGTACCAGTACTACCAAATTCAAAACTAAATTGACTGTCTACATATGACGATGACGAAAAGTCCGATACTGATTCTGAGATTGGCCCCGGCAGACCTGCGTCTACTGCTGGGGCAGGACAAAACCCAATTCCTTGGCCATAGCCTCCTGATCCTCCTGTGTCATTCGGCTCCACATGCCTCTGACAAACTGCGGTTTCGGCGCTTTCTCTGGACAGAACTTCGCAATGTGGCCTTGCTTACCACAATGGAAGCACTCCCTGCTGCGACGCGCAGCGTCAATGTCCATTGGTCTGCCTGCACCTTTGAAAGTAATTCTGGTCCCATCTTTCCTATCCTGGGTGGGTACCGCAGGGGTTGGAGTCTTGGGTACTGGAGCCTGTGTCTGTGGTTGCCATTTCTGGTTACTAGGTCCCTGCCCAGCATTCCGCTGGTATCTGTTTGACCAGTTACGTCGCATTTCTTCACGACGCCACCACATGTCATCGATGCTGATAATCTTCTGTCTGAGTTCATCAAACTTCTCAATTCACTCATTACTGGTACCGTATACTTGATCAATCAGTTTTGGCTTTACGTTCATCTCGATCAGTCTGATGACATAGGGGGCATCTTTGACATATCTGGCATCTCGCATGATTACTTCAAACTCCTTGAAGAAATCCTCTGCCCTCTCATTGGGGCCCTGGCGGAGATGTTCTAGCCTCTCCTGTGCGTTCTCTGTAAGTCCTTTGTCTAGGAAGGAGGCATTCAATGCATCCTTGAACCCTTTCCACGTGCTAGCCCATTCCTCCTCATCATCGTCGAAGTTATCATCTGCATAATTCTGGACCCAGCTACTGACTTTGGGACCTCACATATACGAGATTGCAATGTCAATTCTCTCATTGTTTGTGGTGACTCTGTTCCTTGGATCGCAAATGTAAGCAAAGAGGGTACGGTGCCACTCTTTGAACTGGGTTTTATCGCCATCAAAGATACTGGGTTCTCTGAGCAATGACTTGCCATGAACATGAGGAGTGGTGACAGGAGTAATGGGGACAGGAGTCATGGGGATAGGATCGGGAGTAGGGTTAGACATGCTGTAGTGGGGTGATATGTAGGCAGGTATGAATGAGGTGATGTTTCATTCGATTGAAGATGAAGTGGATGGAGCAGATGAGTTGGGGGTGCGGGGACGATTGGTTTGTACCAAAAGTCTAGGTCGTCCTAGTCTTGAGGTAGAATCTGTTGTAAGGAGGACGAGTTACTAATGCAACTCGGTGGTGATGATGGGAAAATATATGATTTGATTTGTAGAAGTCGGTAGTAATGTGGGGAAGATTTCGAAAAAAGAGTACAATGATGTGGGAAGCAGCCTTCCACTCTCGATTGATGAACAGATGCACCCTCCCTGTCTAGGAATGGAGCTCGATGTGCACGCGAAGACCCCTCTCCGAAGATTAGTGATCAGTTAATGCTTTCGTCTGCCAGTACGGTCAGACTCAACATTACACCTTTGTACTATAGGCGACACTGCTCGAAGAGAGAGTAGAAGTCTGTGAAGGGTTGGTAAAAATGTGAGCGGGGATAATTGTGATAGGGATATGATCGCGTAGCATGTGACAGGTGGTAAGAATAGCTTTGATCTTCTGTCAGCGACTGGTTCTAGTAACGGATGTCACCAGGCGTCACACTCAAGAAAATCTCAGATGGCAGGGTGATAAAGGAGGCAAGCAAAGCTCTGGGCTAAACCAGGTAGAATAGACGAGATCAAAGCTAAGGAAATACAGCAAGTAACTACAGCTTATATATGAGTAAACAACCCTCCACCCTAGTAATGCCCAACGCCCTGGGTTAGTGGTAAACATGAGTAGAACATAAGTAAAGCAATGTGTAAGTAATGAAAGCTCGATTGTTATGCTGTATACGTGTTGTGAGACTGCTGTGTTTAATATAAGTAAATGAAAAGCGCATGTTGTATCAGTAAGCATAAATAATAGGTCAGGTGACAAGATAAGACAAGATATAGGATAAGGGAGATAGAAGATAAGACAAAAGATGAAAGATAAGACAAGAGATAAGGAAAAAGATAAGATGGAAAAGAAGTAATCGTAACACTAGGTTCCGTACATCTACCTTCCCTACCTACGCCTTAGGGACCTCCTCAAGGGTCACATCTGTCCGTCCTATCCACTACTAGGTCATTCCTGTTGAGCAGGCAAGGGGTGCATAGTGGTGACACTCTCTAGCACCATACCTGGGTAGTATAGCTTATAGTCTCAGTGAGGCAATAAAGATGAGAGAGAAGCGAGTTGGATTCCAGTACAGGACATAGCTACTTATATACATAAATGTATGACAGTATTATATAAGGAAGTACTGAGGAATCCGCATATGGTATATGATGTCAGTGTACACTAAGCATAGACTAGGATAACACATGACCGTATTAGTGATGTGTGAACAGCATAGCCGCGTTCAACACTCCCCCTTGCTGAGCAGCACAGTAAAGTACTTTGCTCGAAGCAATAGCGGTAGGCATCAGGCAAGGCAGACAGCCTAAGGATTGGTGGACGAGTAAAACTCAAGTCCAAGCATTGAGCGGAATAGCTCAAATTTGATACGCCCAAGATTCTTTGTGAGAAGATCTGCGGGGTTGTTACTGCCATCTACGAAGAATACTTGCACAAGACCACGTTCAACAACTTCACGGATATAATGATATCGGATGTCAATGTGTTTTGAGTGCTTGCTAGTGACAGGATTTGATGCCATGAAAATGGATCCTTGATTGTCTCCAGCAATAGGAATAGCGTCAAGCTTATAGCCTAATTCCTCAAGTAGATTGCGGACCCAAACCACTTGACGGCTGCAATCAGATAATGCCATATACTCAGCCTCTGTAGACGAGTGAGCAATTGTCTTCTGCGCATGGCTGGTCCAAGAGAAGATGCCATTGGCAAGCTTCATAAAATATCCAGTCTGAGACCGGCGAGTATAAGGATCGGAAGCCCAATCCGAATCAGTCCAAGTACTGAGACCAATACCCGATTCACCATCATAGCAAAGTGCATATGATTTCGTACCTAGGAGGTAGCGGCAAATATAGAGTGCCTTGCTAAGGTGCTCTTGAGATGGGTTAGCTGCATGTTGTGCAAGCTTGGTGACAGCGAAGGAGATGTCGGGACGTGTGCCCAACATAAGGTAGAGAAGGGAACCAATAACCATCTGAAACTTGCTACGAAGAGCGGAATCCGCCTGGCCTTTGGTGGGTTCGGGTTGGAACCCTGCAGGAAGTGGTGTATCAGCCATTTTAGCATTTTCCATACCGCAACGCTTAAGGACTTTGTCAAGGTAGGCGCATTGATCAATATAGATCTTTTTGCCACGACGAGTAATCCGCATGCGAAGGAATTCTTTGGCTTCGCCAAGATCTCTGCATTCCCAGTGTGACATGAATTTCTCTTTTAGAGAAGCTACGAGTTTCTTGTCAGGTCCAGCAAAGAGTGCGTCATCAACGTAGATGATGGCGATGACTAGTGAGTCATCTTTACCTCGACGGACAAAGATACCTGCATCAGAGCTCAAGTGTTTAAAGCCGAGTGTTTTCATGTATGAGTCCAGTGTTCGCCACCAGACAAGACCTGCTTGTTTTAGTCCATACAGAGCTTTGCACAGTAAGAGGACTTTATCCTCTTTGCCTTTGATTCGAAAACCTTCAGGCTGTTCCATGTAGATAGTCTCATGTAAGACGCCATATAGATAGGCATTTCGAACATCGAGTCCAGTGAGATACCAGTTGTTCAGCGCAGTCAAGGCGAGCAACAGTCTAACAGTCTCAAACCGTACTACAGGAGAGAAGACTTGGTCATAATCAAGACCTTCAATTTGTGAGAACCCTTTGACAACAAGGCGTGCCTTCTTACGACCGTCAGATTTGATGTCGAAGACCCAGCGGTTCTTAATGACCTTTCGGTCTGCTGGACGATCCATGAGTTCAAAAGTACCACGCCGTTTGAGCGCTTCAAGCTCTTCTTGGCAGGCCTTAAGCCATTCTTCACGCTCAGCCTTAGGTAGGCGAGTAATGTCCTTGTAAGTCCATTCACGGACGTTCTCGGAGCCTTTCAGCTCCCCCTCAAAGGGAACGGCCTTAGCCATGAGAAAATATATTAATTCAGCTCCCCCTTCCCGACATAGTCTGATCAGGGTACTAGCTTCGTCACCGGGAGTGACAGAGGGTTGTTCTCCATCTTCAGGAGTAGGATGCTCAGTACTAGGTCCGGGAACCTGTTCTGGCTCAGGGCGCTCTTGCTCAGCCGAGGAGCTACCTGGCTGTGGAGCTCTTGCGCGTCTCTGAATATCCCTCTTTGGTCTCTCTACCTGTTGTTCCGTAGGAAGCTTACTGCTGCTTCTAGGATCACCGGTAAGACGAGTAGGTGGTCTCCGCACACGACCTGAACGTCTCGGTTGCTCTTCAGCAGGAGGTTGTTCATTCCGGGGTTGTGGCGGCGGACTAGGATCTCGCGCTGGCTGTTCAGCTGGCGCAGGCGGTGCAATGTCTTGCTCCGGATCCTGTCTTCTTTGGGGAGTAGTAGGTTGATGAGATGGAGGAACATCATCATCATCAGGTGGAGGAATTGGATCTTTAGGATCTGTGTTGCGATCTGGTAGTCGCATAGAGCGATGACGCTCTGAGGCTTTACAACGAGGAAATAATTTCTCATCAAAGACAGCGTGCGTAGCAGTGAACATAGCATTGTTCGACCGCATGTAGATATTTCCGTGTCCACCATCAGAAACTCCGAGATATGTCATTAGTTCTGACCTGGGCGATTGTTTGTTTACACGTACTTCTTCATGAAGATAGACGTATGCGCCACAGCCAAAGACACGCAAGTGATCTATGCGCGGAACTTTGTTGTACAAAATCTCATATGGTGTCTTCCATTTGTGACGACGCATAGGAGTGAGGTTATACACACACACAGCATGTTTAACAGAGAATTCCCACCAGGATTCAGGAATACAGGCTTGAAAGTGCTGCGGTTCACTTTTCTCAATAATAGTCCGGATAAACCTCTCAGCTCGTCCGTTCTGCTGGTGGATATGAGGAGATGACCATTGTACTTTAATACCTTCGTTCTTAAAGAACTCATCAAGTGCATTGGATCTAAATTCTCCGCCACCATCAGACATCCATTCCTTGACGTTAGTCTCGTATAGATTTTTGACTGAGGCAATAAATTGCTTTATCACTGGCAGAGATCCGCTCTTCTTTTTCAAGTGGCAGAAGAACCCAAATGAAGTATAGTCATCTATGAAGAAGATCGTATACTTGTACTTGTGGTACGAAGTGGTAGGCCATTCTTTGAGGTCTGAGTGAATGAGCTCAAAGGGACGTGATGCCCAATGAGTAGTTGGTGGAAATGGACGTAAAGTCATCTTTCCCTTGGCACAACCTTCACAGAGATCTTCCTCATGGGGAATGCTGAAGGTGGGAACACCTTCTGCATGTTTCCTCAGTTGAGTGAGTGCTTCGCGCGATGGATGACCCATTCGGCGATGCATGGTAGTGTAGTCCACTGAGTGGATCACTAAGTTTACAGCCATAGGCTGTGGCGAATAATCTTTGAGAATATAGATTGTATCGCTGTGAGTTTGTGGTTCAAATGACAGGAATAAACCATCTTTGTCCCAGAAGTCAACTTTGTCTGCGTTGCCGCGAACAGTTTTGCCATCTTGTAGGAAGCGTCCTTGTGCTATAAGGCGATGACTCAACTCCTTCATATAGAATACTGGAGCGATTCGTGCCGAATGCATGCGACCTCTTACATCCTTGAAATGTATCAAGACAGTCCCAACGCCAGTAATGTAGGCAGTTGTGGTTGCAGTTGCTATAAGAACTTTTTCCTCAAGGTCTTCATACTCAATGAAGTCACTCAAGTCAAAGGTAGTGTGTTCAGAACAACCAGAGTCGTTCATCCACCACTTGGGTTGGTTCCTCTCTTTACCCTTACACTTCTTGCACACAGAGTATGAAACATCATGTACACAAAAATGTTCTTTGGATATATACTTGACATTGATACGATAATTATACAAGCGGGACAAGAGATCAGGCTTAAAGGCCGACTTGCATGTCTTCGTCACTGCAACCGATGAAGGTGCGTTAGTATATCTCGTATGATCAAGATCAGAGGAGGGTACTGACCCCATGGTGTCCATGAATCCAGTGATTGCCAAAATTTCACGATCCAAGTCGAAATTTATCAACTCATCAGGGTCAAAAGAGGCAGTTCCTGGGACCTCAAAGTCCATAGGAGGAGATGGAGGAGGCGGCGTAGGAGCCTTGTTGCCATCCTCAACATCATTCTCAGAAGGCAACACACGGGTGCGCTTCGTTGGAGGATCAGAAGAACCTCGCTCATCGTCACTACTATCTAACTCCGAAATGTGTCCAGATGGCTCAAGGGCACGAATGACTTCGGCAGTCGCACGGACGCCAATATCACGGGCACGTTGAATGGCCATCCTTGTCTTCTTATGAAGACGAAGGGACGTAGCATTGTGAGGAGGATTGTAGGGAGGATGGATAGAGTGCTTGCGCACATCTGGGACGGAAGGAGTAAGATCGGTACGTACCGGACCAAAGTCAACAGTACTGCCAATAGGACTGAAGTCCATAGAGTCTGCATCAGCTTGTGCAGCGTTTGCATTCCTCTTAGCCTTCTTGTTCTTTCCACTGCCACGTTTACGCTTCTTCTTGTTGGAGTCATCGTTCCCGTTCTGTCCCTTCTGCTGCTGGTTACTATTGTTACCATGCTGCTGTTGGGAGAACTTGGGATCGTTTCCCTTGCGATGAACGTTCGAAAACTTGTTCGCGTTCTGCGGTTGGGAGTTGCTAATGGTGTCTCCGCTGAAAGCGTTCATAACTGCGATACGAACTTTGGCAAACGTCAATTCCTTGAGCTCCTCAGTACCGAGTTGAGACATAGTCTGAACAACGACAGAGTAGCGTGATGGAAGCTTAGATAGAAGAATCAGAGCTTCGAGGTGGTCAGGAATGCCAATGTCAGCGTCATCCATACGGGTGAAGAACATGCCAATGTCAGTCATAGCTGTGAGTGGGTTTCCCTTGTATGGGACCTTGACAGCCATGGCGGCGGCAAAGTCATTAAAGACTGCGCCTAGACCTTTGACCTTGTAGGTTTTCTGCAAGAATTCCCACAGTTTCTTAGCCGTGTCACCCTCGTCCTTAGCAAGGGTGCAGATTGACGGAGAAAGGTGGAGGCGGATGTTTCCAACAGCCTTAGTGTCAGTCTCCTTCCAGGATTTGAGGTTATCGTCATACTCCTTCCAGGCTTTGACACTGTCGAGGTCTGTCGAATCAAGTGGAGACGGCTCGGCAGGCGGGTCGGAGATAATGGCGGACCAAAGCCCTGTGGCTTGGAGAAAGGCTTCCATTTCAGAGATCCAGGTGTCGTAGTTATCACCTTTAAGGGTGGTGGTAACAGCGGTGAAGAGTGCAGAAGACATTGTAATCTGGATAAAATCAACAGTGATGTCAGCATGCAATTCATAAACGCTCAAGACAACAGATGAAAATAAAATGGCATGAATGTTATTGCCAGTAGTGACAAGCTGCGACATATGTCTAGCAAGCTGTCATCTACAGTGTCAAGCACTCTTGGGCGATGTCATAATCAGCACTTGTTAGGTGCGATATTGACTTCAGCGCCAGAGGCGACATTTCAGGTAAAGGTCTGTGTCAGAGACAGCAATCGAATAGATGCGTCAATGACAACAGTAAACCAGAGAGCGCTGCGAGCTTAGAGCTCAGCAAAGCGTTCATCCGGGGCCCATAACCTGTTGAGCAGGCAAGGGGTGCATAGTGGTGACACTCTCTAGCACCATACCTGGGTAGTATAGCTTATAGTCTCAGTGAGGCAATAAAGATGAGAGAGAAGCGAGTTGGATTCCAGTACAGGACATAGCTACTTATATACATAAATGTATGACAGTATTATATAAGGAAGTACTGAGGAATCCGCATATGGTATATGATGTCAGTGTACACTAAGCATAGACTAGGATAACACATGACCGTATTAGTGATGTGTGAACAGCATAGCCGCGTTCAACAATTCCTGTCCTCGGTCGCGGTTTCCGTAGCTCCCTTCGAGCTCCAGCCTGCTCCTAGCATGCTACAACATAAACTCCCTATATGAAACCTACCCTAAGACCTATTCTGACCCAGGTCTTACAGGAGCGGGGGAGGTGCCACCCCTCTACCACCTCCTCTACCACCACCATCGGGAGGACCGGGTGATAATGATTCCAAAGGTTCCAATGAAGGGGAACACACTCAGTCAAGTAAGGAGGGTGGAAGGAATGACGACGACAGAGGGGAGCTCCCCACTGGAGCTCCTGAAGTACCTCCAACACGCTATGACCTGGACCAACCCTGGTACTACAATCCAAGACAAGGTTGGCACCGTAAGGCAGCTCCTAGAACCCCCAACGAAGGGCGGAATATGTGGGAGAGCAATGAGGAGAAAAATTGAATTACCATCGAGTCAAAACTCAACATTGGTAAGATTGAGAGCTTTGCAGGTGATGACCATTCTGCATGGAAGACATGGGTCCTCAGTTTGGAAAGGATGTTGGGGGTACATCCTACCATCTATGCTTGAGAAAAGGACAAATGTGCTTCGGCAGCCAGTCACCTCACTGGCGCTACACTCTCCCACTTTGATACGTTGAACCAGCAACGACTGAGGGGAGAGTATACCTGTCTCGAGGACTGGACAGAATTCAAATGGGAGTTTGGTTCCAAATTCGGACCCATCGACGAAGCAGACGAGGCAAGGAGGAGGCTGGCTTGGATGAAACAAATGCCTGAGGAAAGCTTCGCAAATTTCTTCATTTGCTCCAATGAATATGCTCCCCTGACCGGATTTAACGATGAGGCCCTAGTGACATACCTCAAGAAAGGGGTAGCTCCCTGGTTGCCTCTACAGGTTGTTACCAGAAGGGAAGAACCTCGATCCTACAACGAGTGGACTCGAGTGTTCACAAAGTTGGATGGAGCTGTACGTGCGCAAGTGGAGAGTTTGAGGAACCTCCACGGCAAAAAAACACTGCAAGGATGGCTGAGTCGCTTTCCCAGGTTGGAGCTAGCACCCGAAGCTCCTTATAAATCCCCCTTGCATAGGGAACGAGATCCAGCTGACATCTGGACCTCCAATCCAAAACCAGCTGTGACAGGGAGGTTCCAAAATAAGTCCAACTGGAAAGAAGAATGACAAAGGGCTTCTGCAGCTTGGGTGGAAGAGGAAAACTACGATAACAAAGGTCGAGGGGAAGAGAAAGACTGCTGCCACTGCAGGGACGGAGGAGAATGGACCGAAGCGGTCCTTCGGGCAGGAGTTACTGATACAGGGAGGAAATGGACTCCCAAAGAAAGAGCAGAGAAGTGGAGAAGACAAAGACAGGAGCTCTGCATGCGTTGTGGACGAAAGGAGCACTGGGAAAAGGACTGCCCTAACCCGGAATCATTAGAACGTCCAGCGGAGAACCAAGGGAGCTCAGAGAGAGCTTCCAAGGCTGATTCAACTCGAGGAAGAGGGACGGCCAACCAAGGGGGAGGACGTAAGGACGATTTAACTCGTCCTTTAGAACAGATTCGCACCGGGATCATAGTGGAGGAATGGGAAGGAATGGACGATCTCTGGAATATTCACATCCTAGACTCACCAAAGGAAGGTGAGCAAGAACTGTTGGACGAAGTGGGAAATGGGCAGGGGGCTTCGAGGTAGATAAGGGCGAACTGCAAAGCCCCGTAACACCTTTGCCTACCACAATAAGAGCTGCACTCGTGGGGAGTCAGCCAGCTCGTCTCACATCCCGATCCTATAACTCCTTGATTATCCTTACACACTTTCCATTTTCCGACCTCGATGAAGATAAAGAATACGCCACACCAGTGAATAGTGGAGCAACTAGATGCTTCATAGACAAAACCGTCACTATGCAACACCCCGAAAACCTAGTTGACTCAACGAACAGCATTCCTCTGGAGCTGTTTGACGGGCAACCTGTCACAAAGCGGCAGCGGCGGGGTGACTAAGCGGAGCAGAGAGGCGGAGCAACTAAGCGGAGCAGGAGCGGACTGGTCCCAAGATAATGACAGAGTTATATTAGTATCGTAATTGTAAGTACTAGTAAGTAAGCACGTACCTGGTCCCAAGATAATGACAGAGAGGTCAAGATAAGGGACCAGGTAGTGGGGGCTGGCTTTATATACACAATCCGGTCTGCGAGAACTGACGATGTAATACTGTACAGTTTGAGAATAAGGAAGGTGGCGGAAGCCGGTAGAAGGAGAAGGGTAACTGATGGATCAGTAATCGATGAAGGGGGTCAGGTGGATCAGTAATCGATGGGAGTTCGACAATGGTGGGACATGAAAGTGATGGAGTGATGTATCGTACAAATAAGGGCGTAGAGACGGTGAGAAAAGGAAAATGATAGGGGCTACGTACTTCATGACATTACCCCCCTCCTTATGACCATTGCCCTCGATGGTCAAGCTTTAGCTGCTGAGGGGTGTTTCTTGTGGAATGCTCGAACGATCTTTGGCGCGCGGCTGAGGTTGGGTGCTGGTTCCCATGAGTTATGTCCTGCATCGTAACCCTTCCACTTAACCAGGTATTCCAACCTCTTCCACCGAACCCGACTGTCCAAAATCTCCTCAACTTCGTACTCCGGCTCGTCTTCATCTTCTAGGTAAACCGGCTCTGGTGGTGTTGGTATTTCTCCATTGATGGTGTTACCTTTCCAGGGATAGAGTTTGTCGACATGAAAGACGGGGTGGATGCGGTCGAGGGAGATCGGGAGGTCAAGGCGATAGTCCAGGGGTCCAATCTTCTCTAAGATTCGGTAAGGTCCAAGCTGCCGATCCCCTAACTTTTCACTGGATAGTTGGAGGTTGATGTCTTCTGCGCTGAGCCAAACAAAATTTCCGACTTTAAACTGGTGAGCTTTCCGTTTCCCTCGTTCATATCCCTCTTTTTGCTGCTTTTTTCCTAAGTGCAAGGCGGCCCCTGCATCCTGTCGGGCTTCTCGGAGTATCCGTATGCGGTCATCTACAGCTGGGATTCCGCTGCGTTGTCCCACTGGGATGTTGAACAAGGGGAGGTATCCGTAGGTTAGCTCGAATGGGGACATGCCTAGTGCAGAGTGGGTTCGCGAATTGATTACGAACTCCGCCATGGGGAGGTGTTCTGCCCAGTCATCCTGTCGACGACCTACGTAGAGTCGAATGTACTTTTCTACTTCTTGGTTGGCGTGTTCGGTTTGACCATTAGACTGAGGACGGTAACCGGATGTGAGGTCTGATTTTATTCCCAGTCTAGCCAGTAGGGATCGCATGAGTTTAGCTGCAAACTGAGGCCCACGGTCAGACTTGAAGTGGAGCGGGAGCCCATGGAGACGGAAGATTTCCCTGTAGTAGATGTCAGCAACGCCTTCTGCAGTGATGGAGCTAGTACATGGGAGGGCATGAATTTGTTTCCCATAGAGATCTGTGCAAACCAGGACTGCGTCGTATCCTTGGGAGTTAGGCAGTTGCGTTATCAGGTCCACTCCTACCTCTTCCCATAGGCCCGAAGGTACGTCTAATGGCTGCGTTACAGCTCGTGGGTGTCGTTGGATCTTTTTGCGTGCGCACGTCTCGCATCCCTCTACGTATTTCTCCACAAAGGAGCGCAGCGTTGGCCACCAGAAGTGGGTGCTAACTAGATCGAGTGTTCCATGGAGTCCAGGGTGTCCAGCTGTGGGGTGGTCATGGCATTGACGCAGTACTTCCGTGCATAGGTCATCGTCTGCGGGTACGTATACTCGTCCTCGGTAGTAGACTAGACCATTGTCCTCCTCCCATTCGGCAATCCCGTTAGCCAAGCGCTGTAGTCCATGCTCTTTGACTGTTTTGAGACCTTCCAGTACCTGTGCTTCCCACTGTGAGGCTTTCCGGATGCGATCCTCTAGGGGGTTCCGTAGGATAGAAGCTGCAATTTTGGTGAAATGGTTAGGCTTAAGGACCGTCTGCTGTCGATTATCCTCATTGTCAAGTACCTGGTGGGCTGCCATACGAGAGAGAGCATCCGCCTGGGTGTTTGTTCTACCGGGGCGATGGATCATGTGGAAGTCAAATCGTGAGAGGTATAGGGCCCAGCGAGCTTGTCGACGGGTGAGGTCTTGCGCTGTGCGCCAGAACTCGAGGTTGGAATGGTCAGTGATGATGTCGAATGGCTGGGGTAGTCCTTCCAGGAAGTTCCTCCAGTCCTTCAATGCTTCTATGATGGCTAGCATTTCTCGGTCATAGATCTCGTAGTTTCTTTCCACTGGTTGCATTGAGGCTGATCTAAAAGCGACAGGATGCCATTGGCCGTCCTCTTGTTGCTGCATGAGGGCGCCACCGGTAGCAAAGCCTGATGCGTCTACCTCAATCCGGGTCGGTCTGTCCGGAGTCCACAGGGCTAAGATGGGTGCGGAGATGAAGGCTTCTCTGAGGGTGTCGAACGCTTTCTGCTGGGTGTCCATCCAGGTAAAGGATATGTCTTTCCGGGTGAGGTCATTCAGGGGCCTGGCTATCCTCGCAAAGTTCCGGATGAAGCGCCGATAGAAGTTAGCAAATCCAAGGAACCCTCGTAGCTCTTGAAGGTTAGTGGGGGCTGGCCAGTCGCGGACTGCAGCTACCTTTACCGGGTCCATTCTCACCTCCCCTTCCGATATAATAAGGCCTAGGTATTCAATCTGCTGTTGTTCAAATTCACACTTCTCCGGTCGTAGGTACAGGTCATGCTTCTCTAGTCGGGTTAGTACTTCCCGTACCACTTGTCGGTGCTCCCGAAGGTCACTGCTGAAGATGAGGATGTCGTCCAGGTAAACTGCTACCTTTCCAGCTGCTATAAGGTCTGCAAATATGGCATTCATAAGTGCTTGAAACGTTGCGGGGGAGTTGGTGAGACCAAAGAACATAACCTTAGGCTCAAACAGCCCTCGTGTGGTTGCAAAGGCCCCTTTCCATTCGTGACCTTCCTTAATGCGGACGTTGTTATAACCCCAGCGGACGTCAAACTTGGTGAAATATCGGGCCCCTTGAAGTCGACTAATAATATCAGCAACCAAGGGGAGTGGGTAGCGGTTCTTCACAGTGTATTCATTCAGTTTCCGGTAGTCCTGTACGAAACGGAGTTTCCCATCCTTCTTCTTCACAAAGAAGACTGGGGATGAGAGGGGTGATTTAGAGGGAACAATGTAACCTTTCCGCAGATTTTCTTCCAGGAAGCGATCCAGCTCCTCCTGCTCGTTTAGGGACATGGGGTAGATCTTGGTGCGCATGGTTGCCGGTGCTCCAGGCAGGAGATCAATTGTATGGTCCCAGGGTTGATGGGCAGGTAATCGTTCGGAGGCGGATTCTGAGAAGACCTTCTTGAATTCACGGTATTGCTCAGGGACCATTTCTGCAAAGGTTTTAACAGGTTTGTCTCGGTTGGCTTCCTCTGCTAGCTGCTGGGAGTAAGTGAATCCCGCTGCACACCAGACTTCCTCAGCCTGCTCCTCTAGGATTCCTGCTTTAACCCATGCCCGACGGGTTTTGTGATTGGCTCGGATTCGGTGTATCGGAGATTCCTCCACCGTTGCTGGTTCACTCTCTTCAAGGGCCGCTGCCAGTGGCGCCTCAAAGCGAGGAGGTTCTGGGTTTGGGAGTTCCGGGATGGGGCTCTCTGTGTTAGCAGCAGCTAGGTGGGGGTATGAAATCTCCTCGTCTTGGACTTCTTCTATAGTTACTCGAGGGGGTTTCACTGAGAGTCGTCCTTTCTCCCAATCGATCTCCGGATTTACCTTCCGTAACCAGGGAAGTCCGAGGATAAGGTCTTCACCTCCTAAGTTGGTGATCAAGAAGTCCATCCATCGCTCCTGATTATCCACTGTGAGTGCTAGGCGTGCGAAATGGGTGATTCGTCCGGCTCGGTTAGGTGTTCCGTCAATATTAAAAATGTCAATTGGTTTATGAAGGGGTGCACATCTTACATGGTTTCGGGTGGCAAAGTCTTGGTTTAGAAACAGGGCGGTAGCTCCACAGTCTACCATGGCTGCAGTTGTTATACTATGGTTCCTTCCTCTTAGTCTCGCATGAATTCGGAAGTGTGGGGAAGTGGAGTTTAATTCCCAGATTGACGATATTGTACATGATGGGTGCGAGTCATACGAAGAAGTAGTGAACATAGAAAACTGATTACGGGGTACTCTCGGTGCAGCCGAAGCGGGTACCCTCTTTAAAAACCCTGTTGTAAGCCAGAGGCCGAGGAGGACATAGCGTTAGCACGATCGAGTAATTCCCTTATTTGACCAATCTGGTTTGAGAAGTCCTGGTTAGGGGGGCTCGGAGTGGCAGGTACAGTAGTCGGAGCAAGTGGTGGAGTTGAGGCCGCAATCTGGACTGATTCGTTTGGGAACAGGGAGAATGGCGCGGATCCAGTGGCTGATATTTGCTGGCGACGGGGTTGCTGGCGTCGGCCTCGGTCTCGTCCGAGTCCCATAAACTTGTCCTGGCAGACTGCTTCCAGATGTCCTCGACGTCCACAGTAACGGCAGGTAGTTTCTCGGTGTGGGCAATTCTGTTTGACATGTCCTTGGGCACCACAGCCGAAGCATCGTCCCCGCATGCGGGCCAGGAAAGCCTCCCTTGTATTCCCATTACTGGTGTGGGTGGCATCAATATCCATGGCATGGGGGTCGGCAGGGGTCACATAGGCGCGGGTAGGTCCGGTGTTTCGACCAGTCAGGGTGGGGTCATGCAAGTAGACATCCACTGATACAGCCCGGGTAATGGCTTCCTTGAGGGTTCGAGCAGCTCCTTGCCCAATGTTTACCGTAATCAGATTTTGTCGTATCTCTGGAAGTAGGGCATAGTAGAAGCGTTCCTTTAAGTCAATGTCAGACATCTCAGTCCGACTCCCGATGTCCTGGAATTTCTGAGCAAATTCCGCTACTGTCTGCCCTTTGCCCTGCTTAAGGGATTGGATCAGGTTACGGGCTTCCATACCTGGGTCTATCGATTCAAATCGTTGACCAAATTCTTTAAGGAACTTCTCCCAACTGCCTTCAAAAGGAGGATTCTCCGCACTGAAATGTAGCAAGTGGGGGGTTGCCCAGTCTCCAGCGCCTTCTGTGAAGAAGCCCAAAGCCGACTTGATGAGCTTTACCTGACTGTTGGCGAGATCAGGTTGTTCTGATGCCCAGTTCTGGAATTGAGCTTTGAAGCGACGTGCTTCATTACTGTCTTTACCCTTGAATACCTCGGGTTTGTTCATGCTGGATTTGGAGGATGAGCGTCCCTCCATGGCTGTAGCAAGGTTGGCTACTTGTCTAATGAGCTGAGCCATGAGTTCGTCTGCAGCGGTAGTCTGGGCAGGCGGGACAGGAGTCGACATAGTGGGAGTGGGCAATCGGGGATGGGGAATTGGCAAGAAGGTTGTACCGTTGTGAATAACTGGTTCTTGGACTGAGTTGTGGAGAGCGTTGGGGCAGGGTTGAGAGTCGCAGTCGTACCAGCTATCGTCGGTGTTGTGGATGTGGTTCTGGTCTCTGGGGTCAAGTGCGTGTAGGAGCGCGGAGCAGTCTACTCAGGTGGCGGGAGTTTCAGGGTCAGGCGGGACTGGGGAGGACGTGGTGTCTGCGGGTCCTGCAAGGACAACCTTATCGGTAGGCTATCAGTGCAGTAATGGATCTTGACCTAATGTCACAAAGTGGCAGCGGCGGGGTGACTAAGCGGAGCAGAGAG
>JANVFT010000173.1:0-27281 GCA_028011325.1 Lentinula lateritia | reverse complement strand
TGAGCACCATTCGAGTCATTCTCCAAAACAATTAAATTAAATGAATAACGAAGTACCTACCTATGTTTGGAGGTATACTTGAATCTTGGAACCAGTTATGGACCAAATAAGGACATGTAGATTCAAATTAAATGGTATCTGACCAAGTGTAGAAGTTTCCTGGCGGTTCCGAACGTTTATTGTATTAAATTAATTGTACTGTGCGACTCTATATTCTGTATGTATAAATAGCGATCCGATGTATCTGGAATACAAGTGATTTTGGGACGACGTTGCAGTGCTAATCTGTAAAAAGGAAAGACACACTCCCGCCAGACTGAAGCCTCTTCGCTAGCAGCCATTCGGGCCCGGCACTTGTGAGTATAGGAACGTCGTGTTCTGCTCCTTGTGACTGCGAGAAGTATATCCAGTTGTTGGGTATTCTTCGAACTTAAGATCAGTCGTTGGTCTTAAGGGCAAATCACGCTGTGTGGTTGTGCCAGCACATAGTTCTAGCCCTCCGTAGGGGTCTGTGTGTTTCGGTTTTAATTTACTTTGATTCAAAAACCCCAATTCTTGATATACCCAAATCAATACAAACCAAAGCACGAATCGTGCTGGATCTACCTTAATCAAAGGAATATATCGAATCCTCAGAACGATTCAAATTGATTGATCAAAGCTTCTTACTTAGCTCTCAAAGCTTTGCGGAACCTTTGCCAATGCTACCCCTTGCTATTAAATAAATTTGATAGCAGTGAACTCGCATATTGTGTATTAGATTGGTTGGTTGGAGTGCCCATTAGATTCCTTCCTTTCTCTTTCACACAAAAACGAGGCAAGCTCGTTACCGTCGAACAGCTCCAAAGGGATGCTGTTTGTTAGGTCAACTAAATTTTCGGGGTGTCGCATAGCGACGGTTTTGTCTATGAAGCATCTAGTTGCTCCACTATCCACTAGTGTGGCGTATTCTTTGTCTTCATTGATGTCGGAGAACGGAAAGCATGTAAGGATGATGAAGGAGTTGTAGGATCAGGATGTGAGACGAGCTGGCTGACTCCCCGCGAGTGCAGCTCTTATTGTGGTAGGCGAAGGTGTTGCGGGGCTTCGCAGTTCGTCCTGATCTACCTCGAAGCCCCCTGCCCATTTCCCACTTCGTCCAACAGTTCTTGCTCACCTTCCTTTGGTGAGTCTAAGATGTGAACGTTCCATAGATCCTTCATTCCTTCCCGTTCCTCCACTACGATCCCGGCGCGAATCCGTTCTAAAGGACGAGTTGAATCATCCTTACGACCTCCCCCTTGGTTGGTCATCCCTCTCCCTCGAGTTGAATCAGCCTTGGAAGCTCTCTCAGAGCTCCCTTGTTCCTCCACTGGGCGTTCCAATGATTCCGGGTTGGGGCAGTCCTTCGCCCAGTGCTCCTTTCGTCCACAATGCATGCAGAGTTCCTGCCTCCGTCTTCTCCACTTCTCCGCTCTTTCTTCGGAAGTCCATTTCCTCCTGGTATCCGTAATTCCTGCCCGGAGGATTGCTTCAGTCCATTCTCCTACGTCCCTGCAGTGGCAGCAGTCCTCGCTCTCCCCTCGATCTTCGCTATCGTAGGTTTCCTCTTCTCCCCACGCTGCGGAGGCCCTTTGTCGTCCGTCTTTCCAGTTGGATCTGTTCTGGAACCTCCCTGTTACAGCTGGTTTTGGATTGGAGGTCCAGACGTCAGCTGGATCTCGTTCCCTACGCAGAGGGGACTTGTAAGGAGTTCCGGGTGCTAGCTCCAACCCGGGAAAATGGCTCAGCCATCCTTGCAGCATTTTTTTGCCGTGGAGGTTCCTCAGACTCTCCGCTTGCGCGCGTACGGCTCCATCCAACTTCGTGAATACTCGAGTCCATTCGTCGTAGGATCAAGGTTCTTCTCTTCCGGTAACAACCTGTAGAGGCAACCAGGGAGCTACTCCTTTCTTGAGGTATGTTACCAGGGCCTCATCGTTAAACCCGGTCAGAGGTGCGTATTCGTTGAAGCGAATGAAGAAATTGGCGAAGCTTTCCTCCGGCATCTGCTTCATCCAGGCCAATCTCCTCCTTGCCTCGTCCGCCTCGTTGATGGGTCCGAATTTTGAGCCGAATTCTCGTTTGGACTCTGTCCAGTCTTCGAGACAGGTGTACTCCCCCCTCAGTCGTTGCCGATTCAACGTGTCGAAGTGGGAGAGTGCTGCACCGGTGAGGTGGCTGGCTGCCGAAGCGCACTTGTCCTTTTCACGAGCATAAATGGTAGGACGTACTCCAAACATCCTTTCCAAACTGAGGACCCACGTCTTCCATGCAGACCGGTCGTCACCTGCGAAGCTTTCGATCTTACCGATGTCGAGCTTCGACTCGATGGTGATCCGATTCTTCTCCTCGTTACTCTCCCACGTATTTCATCCCTTGTTGGGAGGTCTAGGAGCTACCTTACGATGCCAACCCTGTCTTGGATCGTAGTACCAGGGTTGGTCCAGGTCGTAGCATGTTGGGGGTGCTTCAGGAGCCCCAGTGGGAAGCTCCTCTCTGTCCTCCCCCCTTCCTCCACCGTTCCTACTCGCTTGGGTGTGTTCCCCTTCATTGGAACCTTCGGAGTCATTATCACTCGGTCCTCCTGAGGGTGGTGGAGGAGGAGGAGGCGGGGGTGGTGCCCCTCCCCCGCTCCTTCCTTCCTGTCCCCTTTGAGCCCGTCCCCCTTGACTCAGAGGTCGTTCTCGATCTCTCGATTGGCTCGAGAAGTGTGGGGGAGGTACTCTAGGAGGGAGGTTAACACCCCCTCTGCTTCCTCCACCTACAGCGGCTCCACCGTCCTCCCTCACATACCTTCCTCCCTCCGGTCTCACATACTCCCCGAGCTCCCCATTCCTGAATACGTCTCCTATCCACACTCGGAGTGGCAGGTAACGGGGCTGTTTGTCTTTCCTGGACGTTCCCTTCCCTAACTCCCATAGGAGTTCGTCTGGTAAAGGATATTGGCTCTGTAGCTTGCCAACTTCTGGGTTGGGGAACTACAGGAGAGGGACCCCCCCTCGTATCCTCTATCGTTACCATGGGCGCTTGCCCGAGTAATCCCGCCATGTTTCCTGTTTTGGAAAATGACCCACCAGTCAGTATTCCTCCTGCTGCAAACCCTTGCCTTACTTCACGGAGTTGCTCCTGAAGCGTCTCAATGACTCGGGCCTGTTGTTGGATCATTACTACCGACTCTTGAGAGCGTGTTGAGTTGACAGCCATGCCAGGTTGGTTCGTTTGAGCTCCCGTTACAAAGGGAGTTCCGAAAGGAGCTTCCTGCGGGGGTGCCATCTCCTCATGGGCTGCCAACATTCTTCGTTGGTTCGGGCCCCTTTGGTTTTCCGCTCCCACTGCCTGAGACTGCATCGATACCGACCCTTGATAGGGCATGACTGATGGATTGCTTTGTCTTGGAGGAACGTGTACAGGGTTGGGAGCCAGCCGAGCTGTCAGATCTTGTCCGGAGATCCGGGATGAATGCTGCTCGCCCTCCATCCTTACCTCGCCAAACTGGTATTGCTGCGTCGAAACTGGAGTTATCGGTTTTGTTTGCAGGTTAACTCTGGGGGGAGGAGTCGAATTTTGAGCCAAGGCATGTACAGTGGGGGAGGTCCCCGAGCGTAATTGGGGGCTCCTCGTAGCCGTGTTACCGGGGTTAAGAAATTCAGGAACCTCGTTATTCCTGGGCGATGAATGTTTCTGTCCCCGGAAGCGACCATCAGAACCCTGGAGCTGCCTTCTTGGGTCAAAATGTTCCAGAGGGAACTCCCCTGCATTCTCTGGTTCGCACTGAACCGTGTACGAGGTGCCCCGATTATCCGCGACTAGTCTACGACGGAATTCCAAGGCCCTTTCTAGATGCGATCCAGAAAGTTCCTCTGACAGCATCAGAGTGTCTGATTCCGCTAGTAACGTCCGGTGTTGGGTCTCCTGAGAACACAACATTGCTTCAGACTCCTCACTCCTCACCAGGAGCTGGTGCTTGTGCCTCATGGGCGTGTACGTGTACACGGTCTGTCCGCTACGGACCCGGACAGGACTATCCTGATCAGGCATCGACTCCACTGGGGCCAGGAGGTGAGCCGTGGTGTACCTCCTGCATCTACGATTTTTTGCAGCGATTGTTTTAGCATCCTCGTTACTTTCCTCGTCGATTTTAGCTGCCGCCGCCGCTAGATTTGCGTTCCGAAGTATATGGATAGCCTGGTAGTTCGGGATGTTAACCCTCGCAGGGGGAGGTTCGAATCGTACAGCTCCTGATCTGTAATTAGATGCTCGGTAGAATATACGCAGACCGTCTTCGCCACAGAAATCCCTTTTGTTCCCATGGGTATGAGGGAGGAGGGGAAGTATTTCCCTCAAGTTTCGGAACGATCGTCCGTAACGAGCCTCTGCCTCTAGCACTTCTAGGATCCTCTCGGGGTCCAGTAGGACGTTGTACAACCAGAGAAAGTCTGATCGATTTGCTGGGGTCGTCAGCCACCGCTGGGCCTTCTCTGGGAGGTCTACTTCCAGTTGAGTTCCCACTGTTAGGAACTGTACTCGTAGGTCTGAGAATTCAAGACCGTCTCCCAATATTTCGATCCCCATCGACTCCAATACCTCCCTTAGGACCATAGCTACATCCTCCGGGATACACTCCTGAATTCGAATGACGTCTTCCAGACGCAGTGTCATTTCAGATAATGGTCGCACTGGGAAGTTGGTTCTGCTATGGTGTATAGCATGCGTACGCTCCCAGTTGGGTGTATTCATAGCTGGGCTCTTCAGGAGACTGGAGAGCGAGCTTCCTCGTCTCGGGGGAGGGAGGTTAAGGGACTGTACTGGGGGAGTTGGTAACCTCCGGGATGACGTCCGAGACTGTTCAGATACGGCAGGGGATACCCTCCTTTCTAGGAGTTTCTCCTGTTGTCGTACTGTGAGAGGGTCCGTACTCTCCCCTTGTATCCTTTCGATTGCGGCTACTTGACCGCTGACTCTTCCACCCGCGTTTGAAGCTGACTCCATGTCTAGCTGCGGTACTGGTCCAGGGGGAGGTCCCCTCGTTCCCCAGGTAGGGGAGTATGCGAAGCCTCCCATGGGACTACTGGCAGGTTGGACGTTGCCCATGGAGGTATACCTCCGTTGTGGTGGTCCCATCCCAGGTTCCACTGGCGGGGCCCCTGAACCTCCGGTTGACGTCCCTCTGGGGTCCGGATGTTGCTAGCGGTTTCATCCCCAAACGACTGTTCTGGGATGGACATCAGGCGTTGACCAGCTGCCACCGTGATGACAGTGGAGCTAGCAGCCTGGTTTGACTTTTGAGCTGATGTCGTGTTTCCACGAGATAAGGCGCTCTTTTGTTTCTTTGATTCGATCTTGGAACTAGAAGGTCGTTCCATTGAAGTCGCCGACATTTTGTCGCGACGAGTCCGTTCGGTGACGGGAGAGCTTGGTATAATGTAAGACCTGGGTCAAAATAGGTCTTAAGGTATGGTTTGGTATGAGGAGGTTTATGTTGTAGCGTGCTAGGAGCAGGCTGGAGCTCGAAGGGAGCTACGAGAACCGCAACCGAGGACGGGAATGACCTAGTAGTGGCTGGAATGACGAGAGGGTGACCCTGGAGGAGGTTCCTAGGAGGTCCAGGAGGTCCCTAAGGCGTAGGGAGGTTAAGGAAAAGTGCGGGACCGTACAATATTGCGTAGTAGGAGTTGTACTTGCTAGAACGTCAATATAGGATTGAGTAGGTCATATATGTAAATGGGTCTCAAGGGTGTAAGCTCCTGAGAAGGTATGTACCAGGGAGGGTAGGTCCCTGGGGGCTGGGCTCGAGGATGGACGTCCTCGAGTGTGGGAGGTGGTAACGGAGAAGCGGTACGTAGTTCGACGTGAGGGGTAGCTTCGACATTACCTAGATCGAGGTCCCAACGCTTACGAAGTAGCTAGGGAGCTCTGGGAGGTTTGGGGAAGGGTAGCTCACCAAAGCGTTTAGGCGTTGGGGAGCTTCAGTAACGTTCGAGGGAGCTCGGAGACTCACTCGGAAGGCTTAGACTTGAAGTAAAAGCGTATATTCGATCGTATAGACGATCCGAGAGACAATAGACAGGAGAAGAGAGAAACAGAGGTAGAGAAACAGAGAGTAAAGAGAATTCCGTACGGTTAGCAGGTACAAAGGGACAGGGACAGGACCTATGTAAAGGGTGTGTGATCAAAATATACCAAGCTGGCGCTTGGGGACATTGCGGTACTACTTAAATAGGTACAGGAAGTGAACATGGGAGCATTGGGGAATCTGGTATGTGTGTGTGGGGTAACTGATCGAGATTAGGGCTAAATGGGGTTTGTTGCGGTGGAAGGGTCTATGGATGGTGTACCATGGGAACTCGGGGTGTGTTGCCGGGGCTGGGGCAAGGCGGAGAGGCTTAGCTTATGGAGGACCCGGGAGGTCTAAAATGATGGGGGTAGGGGAGGTTCTTCCAACAGGGGAGGTTCTTCGGGGTTGGTTAGGGGTATGGTAGGTCGGTCAGGGCATGACACATCTCTTGAATAGGTGTGTTAAGATCATGTACACCGTGTAACCGTGCCAGAGGTCACAGGGTGTCTAAGTGCAGAGGGTCGAGTGGGACAGTAGTGAAGCTATTAACAACACCACCATTACACCGTTAGTCCCGGAGATCGAGAGTATAGAAGAGAGGAACCAGTAGCAGCCAAGTCGGAGCGGCAGTATCGCCGGTGACGAGGAGCGAGCCAGAGAACTTATGAGTCCAAAGGCTATAGAGAGTGCTTCAAGGTAATGAGCCTGAAGACTCAAGAGATGGACTGAGGTAGAAAGGAAATC
This sequence comes from Lentinula lateritia, assembly GCA_028011325.1. Lineage (NCBI taxonomy): Eukaryota > Fungi > Basidiomycota > Agaricomycetes > Agaricales > Omphalotaceae > Lentinula > Lentinula lateritia. Next base: position 20,461 of record JANVFT010000173.1, on the reverse strand, counting down.
TAAGTCAATAATTAAACTGAGGAACTACAGTAGCGTACAGGCAGTATTTATATCTATGGAGCGGCGCATCGGTGCGGAGCGCTAGACTACTAGGAGCTATACATGTAGTACCTGCAGGGTAAAGTAAAAGACAATAAAGAGAGACTAGAATGAAAGGGTATGTGTAGCGAGAAAGAACAATAAGGAAGAGATTACAATAAATGTGTTAGAATATAATCATGTTATATTCTGCAGCAATGGCAGTAATAAGTAGAGTGCACACAGCACTGTAGTTGATCACACAGATCAGACGATAAGAGAGTGGAAAGGACTGCTTATTCAACAAGGTGAATACTACAGGTTTATATACAAGTTCAAGGTAGACGATGTCATGTTACAGCTAAACATAGCGAGAGAGAAAGGAAGTACAATACGATGTATCTTACTGGTAGTCCTATAGTAATAGTACACGATGGTGAGATTGATAACACGATAGTGAGATAGCGGTTGGTAATATGAGAACGATGTTCCATAGATGGTATGTGAGTCATCAAATGTTAACAAAATGGTAGATCTCGGAGTACCGAGCGGTGAAATGGGGTACCGAGGCATGGACTTGACAAGGTGTTTCAAAGCAGTATATCTGACATATGGAGTACTCCCTAACACCCCCCCCTACTCTGTACAGTCCAGTCCCAGTAGCAATACCAACTTGGAGTGAGAAGTACCATTGAGAGCTTTCATAAAAATATCTGCTGCATTCTCTCCTAACCTGATCCATTGTATCTGAACCTCCCCGCTTGCTACCTTTTCCCGTACATAGTGGTGTTGCATCTTGATGTGTTTCACTAATGCATGGTGTTTTGAGTTCTCATATAGGCAAGCAGATCCGAAATTGTCTCCAAAGGGAATTGATCATGACACCACCAAGAAAACCCTAGCTGTTCGACCCATCTCCCAAATGCACCTTAACCTCCTGTCATACTCAAGGTGGAATCTGATTCATGTAACAGATTAAGTCCCATTTCATACCATAAAAAATACGTAGACTGAAGTCAACCGGTAGGTATCTTGGCATCCTGTGTGGTCTGAGTCGATGTATACATACAGTTTAAGCTCATCCCCTGGTGTAGTCTTTCCCAGCATTTGCATGCAATACATGATCAAGTAATTAAGTGTGTTGAGGATGTATCAGCCACTGCTCTGTCTCCTCCTTCCCTCATAGCTGATCTGCCACATACATCATCCCCATAGGTGCTCATGATAGTATATTTCTCACCCTGTTGTCTCCTTTGGGTTCATCCTTTGATGAGTACAATGTCTGGGTATCGCGTGGAGAGTACAAAGTTGTCCACCTATATAAATGTGGATGACACTTTTCCCCAGAAAGAATATGGTGGGACCTCCCCATGGGTCCAACTCTTGTACTTGCATTAGGTCATCCAGTCCTTGGTTGCAGCTCCTATAGCTCCCTTCAAGTTCCAGCCTGCTCTACCTCCATGCAATAGATGAGCACAGACATGTAGTGATTTTTGATTAAATGCAGGATGCAGTATCTGGTGTAGATTTTGAGACTTGATCTCTCCTTGTTGAGGTATACTCTGTACAAGAACATGTAAGGAAGAGTTAGCAGGTAAACAGTGTTATTACATGATACTGTACAGTAGGTATATAGAGTACATGGGACAGCATCAACTCCCTCAGTTGTTCCAATATCAACTGAGGGGAGCCCATCTACAACCACTACTTACAAACACCATACTGACCTAAGTACTTTAACTCACACTGACAGCTCTGAAGGCTGTTAATAATTGAGAATGTGTCAAGTCCATGCCTCGGTGCCCTGCTCTGCTGCTTGGTATTCCAAGACCTACCATTTATTGTTCTTTCTTGCTACACATACCCTTTCATCCTAGTTTCTCCTAATTGTCTTTTCTCCATCATACAGGCACTATATGTATAGCCCCTAGTAGCTAGTCTGGTGCTCCGCCCTGCCACAGATTAGTAGGTATAAATACTCCTGTACTATACTGTAGTTCCTCAGTTTAATTATCATCTTAGATCAACTTAGATCGCTACTCATTCTCCCTTGAGTACTCTCTACTCTGACCTCAGGACTTATATGTTCTTTGGTCCACTCCTCGTCATCTGCATTACTGCTGCTCCTACTTATTGTCTTCTCTATTTTGGAGCTCCGGGGACTAGCGGCATAACAGCGGTGTTGTTAATAACTTCACTACTGTCCCATTCAACCCTCCACCCTTAGACACCTTGTGGCCTCTGGCACGGTGACATGCCTAAATTTTGGCTAGATGTCTATGCAGTGAATTGTGACACTTTCACGCGTAGATTTGTATCAAGAGGACTGTAATTGAGACCCAGATTGACAGTCAAAGTCAATACTGAATTAGTCTAATAGTTGAAGGGACCATATACCCATACTACCACAAGTTGGCTAGTTTACCCATCCCCGATACTACCTTCGGATCAAAGTCTACCAGTTTGTCAAGCAGGATTATACCAGACTCGGACTACATCCAAAGGATGACCATTCACGTATGACATACCAAGGGTATTCTTATTGGACCTTACACTGGCAGGAGTTTGGAAGAACTTACTCAAGTGACCATGAGCCGAGGATTGACTCAAAATGACTTTCTAGAACTCAGGAATTGTCAAATACTCCTTCGTCATTGGCACAATGATATCATTATAATTATAGATAAAACGACGATAGAAGTTTGCAAAACCCAGGAAGGACTGAATGTCCTTAACCTTCCTCGGAACCGGCCACTCTAGAACTGTCTGAACTTTCTCCTTGGACATGGTCAATCCATCGGGGGAAAGAATATAACCCAAATACTCAACAGTATCCATATTGAATTCGCACTTCTCGGGGTTGGCGTAAAGCCGATGATGGCAAAGTCGCCGAAGAACTTCCTTAACGTGTTCTTGGTGTTCTTCTGGCGTATCAGAGTAGATCAGAATATCATCAAGATAGACGATGACACAAACATCGAGCATGTCATTAACAAACCGCTGGAAAGCCGCAGGGGAGTTCGTAAGGCCGAACGGCATAACCTTCCATTCGTAGGAGCCGTAGCGGGTCCGAAAGGTGGTCTTCCGTTCGTCACCTTCAGCGATTCTGACTAGATGATAAGCATGAGCGAGATCCAATTTGGTGTATATTTTAGCTCTTTTCGGAGCATCGAGAAGATCTGAAATGAGTGGGAGTGGGTAACAATCCTTTTTGGTAATACAATTGAGTCCATGGAAGTTGACACAAAGGCGAAGCTTGCCGTCTTTCTTTGGGACAAAAAGGACCGGAGCACCGTGAGGAGAGGATGATGGGGTGATGGCACCAGTAGCCAGCTGTTTGTCAATAAAGTCTTTAAGGGCGACTAACTCTTTCTCAGACAAAGGATAAATACGGCCGAGGGGCGGCGAAGCGCCCTCTTCCAAGTCAATCTTGAGGTCGTAGGGTCTGTGTTCAGAAAGTGAATCTGCAGCAATCTCGTCGAAGACGTCTGCAAACTCTGTGTACTCTGCTGGGATAGAAGGAGGAAGTGGAGGGACAGTAGGAGTGATGGAGGAGCGGTCGGCGGCGCGGGCCACTGATATGACTCATTTTTATTTGAGTCTATAATGCAGTAATTATGCATTTTCAACTGTAAAGTACTATCAGTGATGCTGAGACTGAACAGTACATTGTATTCAGAGAAGACACACAGAACTACACAGTGATTGCATCTGAATGACAGTTAAGTGGGTCTTCATAGCATAATACAGTTGTATTTCGAAGTAATAAAGCTCTAATACTAAAACCCACACTTGTGTTTGACTTGGACTAGGACAATATCTGCAGAATTAAAGTGTTCTGAGCTTCATCTTTGTATGGCATTGCCATAAAGCTGAAAGATTAGGTTAAAAGATAAACTCCGGACCTCTGGAGTTAATTCCGAGAATATCAGAATTGATTTAGCATATGTCCCTCATCCGGAAAGCCTTCCGAGGTACAGCATGATTCCCATCAAAGATAGCACATGGTACAACAGATCCACATGCTACTCCGAGATGCAGCATGATTTCCATCAAAATTAGCACATGTTACAAGAAATCCAATGCTACAATGATTGATATCAGTTGTTAAGGGTTGTTTTGAGGATATATAAGGAGGGTGCTGGCCTCTAAATGAGAACAAGCACTTTCCCCCCCACTTCTGAAAGGATTTGGTTGGTTGGTTAGTAGCTTCTGGCTATAGTGACAAGTGCACTTTAAACAAGGATGATATAGTGTTAACTTTCACTGTGAACAAGTTAGAGTTTAAGAAAGACAGAAAGAAAGAAAGTTCAAAGTCACAGAGTATTATTATGCTTCAGAGTTAATAGCAGTCAGAGTGCTGTGAGTAGTGCACACTCTTTCTGTGGATTGTACTTGTAGTGTATAATACAAATCAGAGGTTTTGTTCAGTTCAGATAAAGTCAAAGAAAGATTTAGCATGCCCGAGTTTGATAGAATCTCGAGAAGAAAAACTATTCAACCTTAACATTATACCCACATGATGTAGATATTTGTAGAGTTGCAGTGTGATCTTGCTTTTTCAATGATAAACCCCCTTGAACTTAGTGTTTGATGATGGTTTGTGTTGGTGTTGGTGTGAGTGTTAGAGCTTGCATTAGCATTTCATGCATAGCCCAGAGTCAGCATATCACCGCGACCTCTGAGTGAATAGCACAAAGAAGGATAGGTTCCATACCAGCATCCTTGCAAGCCCTGTTAAAGACTGCAGCACTTACCAGTGCAATGTCGACCTCGGGAGTTTCCAGCTGAGCAGCAAATTGAGAGACCGTAGGATAAGAATAGATGGGTTCAAAAGGGAATTTGGACGAAAGGGGCTTGGCCCGTGAAGTCCGAGAGCGGGAGCAAGAGCGAGAGCGAAGTGAGTCCCCAGGAGGGGTCTCCAGAATTGTCGGTGAAACCGACAGCGAGAGTTCCGGTAGCGGAACAGCGACCTGTGCATCAACGGTGTTGATAGCAGAAGGCACAGACATCTGTGGAGAATCAAAATGTGAAGTGTTACGGAATGTAATGTTTCGAGATGCCCAGTCAATCAACGGATTGTAGCGGGATAAGACACTGTAACCTAATACTGCTTTACAAGATGAATCTAAATGAGTAACATAAAAGGGTAATAGAAGCAGCTCACCGGAAGGAAACCAAATGGCGATATTCGCCATATCGGTAATAGGTTTAGAAGATAGTGAACCATCAAAAAGACGAAGATTAACAGGAGAGATTTTGGTCGTAGAAATAGAATTTTGTGAAATGTAACGAGTATCAATAAAAGAGTCAGTAGAACCAGAATCAACAAGAGTAGGAAATTTGAGAAGAGCAGAAATAGGTTCGGCCGGCGCAGCCGAATCGGATAATGAGAATTCAGTAGTTAATGATATTACAAGAGATTGTTCAATGGAAGAAAGAGTGGACACGTTGAGATATAACTCCCCAGTGTCAAGCCCATGCCTCGGGCCTACATTCCGCCGCTCGGTATTCCGAAGATTCACTGGTTATTGTAATCTTTCCTTATTGTTCTTTCTCACTACACATACCCTTTCATTCTAGTCTCTCCTTATTGTCTTTTACCTTACCCTGCAGGTACTACACGTATAGCTCCTAGTAGTTAGTCTGGCGCTCTGCACCGATACGCCGCTCCGTAGATATAAATACTGCCTGTACGCTACTGTAGTTCCTCAGTTTAATTATCAACTTAGATCTCCCTTCCCAACTTAGCTCTTCTCTAAGTCTTCAGGCTCAATGCCTTGAAGTACATTCTACTCTACCTTAGGACTTAAACGTTCTTTGGTTCACTCCTTGTCACCGGCGATACTGCCGCTCCGACTTGGCTGCTACTTAGCTCCTCCCTCTTATACTCTTGATCTCCGGGGACTAACGGCGTAACGGCAGTGTTGTTAATAACTTCACTACTGTCCCATTCGTCTTCTGCACTTAGACACTCTGTGACCTCTGGCACGGTTACACAGTGTACATGATCTTAACAGTATAATTAAACTCAATCCGTTAATGTCGTACTGACATATCATTTTTTATGCCTCCGAAAACCCGAGCTCAATCTAGAGCTAACTCCGAAGAAAACACTTTCTTCACCACTGCTCAATCTTTCGCCCCTTTCTCCGAATCTATCTCAGCCATCGGTCAACCACGTCGCCGTAATCGCGGTTTCGGTCCAGCCACAGTCCCTACTACGTCAACTCTTCCTGAAGCCATGGAAGAAGAACAACAATTTGAGTACAGTACTTTGTTTACTAGTGACGGACAACCTGTCCAAGTTCTGACCCCTCGCTGTGGGCGCTCCGGCTCGGGGCCGTTCAACCACTCGAATTGATTCGCCAATTCTCCAAGCCATCGCTCGCCGTACGGGAAAACAACCCCAACGCAGAGCTGGTTCAGAATCTCCTCGTGACCCACCTCCTCACTTCGATTTGGATACTGGTGATCATGACAATCAAGACCCTCCTGTCGACCCCGACGATCCAGGCGCCGACAATAACCATGACGATCTGGATGACGACTCCGGCGATTTACTGCGTGGTGAGCCTGGTGACCCCAGTGGACCTGGCAGTCCCGGTGGTCCCGGTGGACCTCATTCCCCAAACTCTCCTGACATCCCCAATGAGCAATGAGCAATGTTGGAGCTTCTATCAGGATTCAAGGTTTCCATGGAAACCCTCGGTACCATTCTCGCCGCACTCGGTCGTCCCTCTGACAGCTCTGAATCCAAGAGCAAGGTCAAGGAGCCCGAGGTATTCGATGGTTCGGACCCCCGAAAACTCAAGACGTTCTTCGTCAATCTCGCCCTGGTCTTCAATGACCGTCCCAAGTATTTCACTGACCAGCGGAAGGTGAACTACACTCTTTCTTACCTCAGTGGATCAGCCAAAGAATGGTTTGTCCCTGATATCCTTGACCCGGATCTCGACTCACTGCCGGCCTGGACATCGTCCTTCAAGGCCCTCGTAAAGGAGCTACAGGACAATTTCGGCGTTTACGACGCGCAAGGCAAGGCCGAAGATTCTCTCGGTAACCTGAAGATGAAGGAAACCGAGAACATCCGGTTCAACACCCTGGCTGCTAGCACCAACTGGAATTCTGCTGCCCTGAAATGGGCTTATGGACGAGGCTTAGCTGAGCGCATCAAGGACGAAATGGCGCGTTTGCCCGAACCGGCGACGCTCGCCGATTATTGTCTAGAGGTTCTTCGTCTTGACAACTGTTACTGGAAGCGCGAAGAAACTCGAAAGCGCGAGGCTGGTAAGCCTTTCATTGCTCGGAACCTGAAGAAGGGTTCCTCGGACTTTAAGACTGGTTCTTCTAACCAGCATAACAATTCTCAACCTTCTGGCTCTTCGGCGCTGTTCACGCCGAAACCTAAATCTTTCTCTGGTGGTAAGCCCCAGAACTCTTCAAGCTCCGGCCAATCCGGCGGTCAGCGCCCCGCGTTCAACCATCTAGGAGCAGATGGTAAAGTACTTCCCTCCGAACAGGAAAGAAGGATGAAGAACAACCTTTGTCTCTTCTGCGGTGGTAAGCATCAGATTGCTGACTGCAACAAGCAAAAGGCCCGAGAATCGAAGGGCCGTGCGGCTGAGGTTGAAGAAACCCCCGAAGCAACTATCGAAGTTGTGGAAGAGGATTCGGAAAACTAGTCCGCAGCTCTTGTCCCCCGGTACGAAATGGGAGCTGCGTTGATCAGGTTCGTACCTCACCTGGGGAGTTATATCTCAACGCGTCTGCTCTTTCTTCCATTGAACGATCTCTTGTAATATCATTAACTACTGAATTCTCGTTATCCGATTCGGCCATGCCGGCCGAACCTATTTCTGCTCTTCTCAAATTTCCTACTCTTGTTGATTCTGGTTCTACTGACTCTTTTATTGATACTCGTTACGTTTCTCAAAATTCTATTCCTATGACCAAAATCTCTCCTGTTAATCTTTGTCTCTTTGATGGTTCATTATCTTCTAAACCAATTACCGATATGGCGAATATCGCCGTTCGGTTTCCTTCCGGCGAGCTGCTTCTATTACCTTTTTATGTTACACATTTAGATTCATCTTGTAAAGCAGTATTAGGTTACAGTGTCTTATCCCGCTACAATCCGTTGATTGACTGGGCATCTTGAAACATTACGTTCCGTAACACTTCACACTTTGATTCTCCACAGACGTCTGTGCCTTCTGCTATCAACCCCGTTGTTGCAAAGGTCGCTGTTCCGCTACCGGAACTTTCGCCGTCGGTTTCACCAACAATTCTGGAGACCTCTTCTGGGGACTCACTTTGCTCTCGCTCTTGCTCCCACTCTCGGACTTCACGGGCCAAGCCCCTTTCGTCCAAATTTCCTTTGAACCCATCTATTCTTATCCTATGGTCTCTCAATTTGCTGCTCAGCTGGAAACTCCCGAGGTCGACATTGCACTTGTCAGTGCTGCAGTCTTTAATAGGGCTTGCAAGGACGCTGGTATGGAACCAATTGTTCTTCATGCTATTCACTCAGAGGTTGTGGCCCGCGCCACCGACCGCTCTTCCACCGCTCCTACTGTCCCTCCACTTCCTCCTTCTATCCCAGCAGAGTACACAGAGTTTGCAGACGTCTTCGACGAGATTGCTGCAGATTCACTTCCTGAACACAGACCCTACAATCTGAAGATTGACTTGGAAGAAGGCGCTTCGCCGCCTCTCGGCCGTATTTACCCTTTGTCTGAAAAGGAGTTAGTCGCCCTTAAAGACTTTATTGACAAACAGCTGGCTACTGGTGCCATCACCCCATCATCCTCTCCTCATGGCGCTCCGGTCCTTTTTGTCCCGAAGAAAGACGGCAAACTTCGCCTTTGGGTCGACTTCCATGGACTCAATTGTATTACCAAAAAGGATCATTACCCACTCCCACTCATTTCAGATCTTCTCGACGCTCCGAAAAGAGCTCAAATATACACCAAATTGGATCTCGCTCACGCTTATCATCTAGTCAGAATCGCTGAAGGTGACGAATGGAAGACCACCTTTCGGACCCGCTACGGCTCCTACGAATGGAAGGTTATGCCGTTCGGCCTTACGAACGCCCCTGCGGCTTTCCAGCGGTTTGTTAACGACATCTTCTCTGACATGCTCGATGTTTGTGTCATCGTCTATCTTGACGATATTCTGATCTATTCTGATACGCCAGAAGAACACCAAGAACACGTCAAGGAGGTTCTTCGGCGACTTCGCCATCATCGGCTTTACGCCAATCCCAAGAAGTGCGAATTCAATATGGATACTGTTGAGTATTTGGGTTATATTCTTTCTCCTGATGGATTAACTATGTCCAAGGAGAAAGTTCAGACAGTTCTAGGGTGGCCGGTTCCGAGGAAGGTTAAGGACATCCAGTCCTTCCTGGCTTTTGCAAACTTCTATCGTCGTTTTATTTATAATTACAGTGATATTGTTGTGCCGATGACTTGGCTTACCCGAAAAGGCGCTCCCTGGATCTGGGACAGCAGCTGTCAAGAGGCGTTTGAAAATCTCAAAATCGCTTTCACTTCTGTGCTGATACTGGCCCATTGGGAGCCGAATCGCCCACTTGTTGTGGAAACCGACACTTCTGATTACGCCATTGCGGCGATTCTTTCCATCCAATATGCTGACAGTGAAATTCATCCTCTAGCCTTCCTTTCCAGAACGCTTCACGCGGCAGAACTCAACTACAATACCCACGAGAAAGAGTTACTGGCCATCTTCGAGGCCTTTAAAGCTTGGCGTCATTATCTGGAAGGCTCGGGTGATCCCGTGGACGTCGTCACTGATCACAAGAATCTTGAGTATTTCTCTACTACCAAGGTTCTCACACGCCGACAGGTCCGATGGTCTGAATTTTTACATCAATTTAATATGGTCATTCGCTTCCGACCGGGGAAACTCGGCGAGAAACCTAATTCAATAACTAGACGCTGGGACGTCTACCCTAAAGAGGGGGATATTGGCTATGCCCAAGTGAACCCTCATAACTTCTGTCCTATCTTTACTAACGAACCACTCACTGCGTGTCTTCGAGCTACCTTCTTAGAAGGCCCGGTTTTACGAGCCTCGATTATCATGGATATCGGAGCCCTACACCAGGCAATCATCCTCGCCCTTCCCGCCGACCCGAGCTCCGTTGTTGGTTTGGAACTTGCAAAAGATCCTTCCAATGTACGTTGGAGCTTAGGTAGTGACAAGCTACTACGCCTTGACGACCGTATTCATGTCCCTAATCACGGAGATCTTTGCCTTCAAGTCCTCCGCTATTTCCATGATCATCCACTCTCCGGCCATTTCGGCCAGAACCGCACTCTAGAAGCTGTATGTCGTCAATACACCTGGCCTAAGGTCAGAGACTTTGTTCGTGACTATGTTACTTCTTGTACCATCTGTGGTTGCAACAAACCTCGCCGTCATCGGCCTTACGGGTTGTTGAAGCCTCTGCCGGTTCCGGTCCGACCATGGGATTCCATATCCATGGACTTCATTGAGCAACTGCCAATGTCAAATGGTTTTACAGCTATCTTAGTCGTTGTGGATTGATCTTCCAAGCAAGCTGTCAAGCCCATGCCTCGGGCCTCCATTTCGCCGCTTGGTACTCCGACAATCCACCGTTATTGTAATCTCTTCCTTATTGTTCTTTCTCGCTACACATACCCTTTCATTCTAGTTCCTCCTTATTGTCTTTTACTTTACCCTGCAGGACTACACGTATAACTCCTAGTAGTTAGTCTGGCGCTCCGCACCGCTGCGCCGCTCCGTAGATATAAATACTGGTTGTACGCTACTGTAGTTCCTCAGTTTAATTATCAACTTAGATCTCCCTTCCCAACTTAAGCTCCTCTCTAAGTCTTCAGGCTCAACACCTTGAAGTACTCGCTACAGCCTTTGGACTTATAAGTTCTTTGGCTCGCTCCTCGTCACCGGCGATCCCGCTGCTCCGACTTGGCTGCTACTCAGCTCCTCCCTTCTATACTCTCGACCTCCGGGGACTAACGACGTAACGGCGGTGTTGTTAATAACTTCACTACTGTCCCACTCGTCTTCCGCACTTAGACACTGTGTGACCTCTGGCACGGTTACATGGTGTGCATGATCTTAACACAAGCTATATTTATTCCAACTTACGACACCATTACTTCCGAACAATTAGCTGAGCTCTTTGTTATTCACATCTTCTCTAAACATGGTGTTCCTAATCATGTCACTTCTGATCGTGGTTCCGAATTTGTTTCGGCGTTCTTCCGGGCCCTTGGTAAAGCGCTCTCTATGGAACTTCACTATACCTCTGGATATCATCCGGAAGCCGATGGGCAGACCGAGCGTGTCAATCAGACTCTCGAACAGTACATCAGGATCTACTGCTCCTATCAACAAGATGACTGGTTGCCATTACTTCCGATTGCCGAGTTTGCCTATAACAACGCTCCCAATGCTTCCACAGGTATTACTCCGTTCTTTGCTAACAAAGGATACCATCCCAACCTCACCGTTTGGCCCGAGGTCGACATAAAGTCTGATCTAGCTAGAGACTTTGTCGTCAACCTCGATGAACTCCACGTTTTCCTTCGAGAGGAAATCCTTTTAGCTCAGTCTCGTTACAAGGAACAAGCTGACAGGAAAAGAATCTCGCACCCGGAGTTCCCAATCGGCTCCGAAGTATTTGTTCTTGCTAAGCACATTCGTTCTACTCGCCCTACTGAAAAATTCTCAGAAAAATATCTTGGTCCTTTCAAGGTCATCAGTCGACCTGGTACTTTATCTTACGAGCTCAAGCTCCCGGATTACCTTCGCCGCATCCATCCAGTTTTCCATGTCTCACAACTGGAGCTGGTTACGCCGAATCTGTTCCCGAATCGAACTCATTCTCTTCTACCTCCAATTGAAGTTGATGGTGAAGAGGAGTACAATGTTGCCGAAATCCTGGACTCCAAGCTGGACAGAAGGTATAAATGTTGTCCTCTACGATATTACATTTGGTGGGCCGGTTACGAAGGTACCGATGATGAGTTCTCTTGGGTTGCTGCTGATGAATTACATGCTGACGAACTTGTACCGGCATTCCACGCCCGATACCCTCACAAGCCTGGACCTTGATCACAAAAAACATTTTATTCCTTTTTCCCCGTTTCCGCCGTGCTCCGCCGAAGTTTACTTCGTGTGTTTGGAGGATAAACATGATGATAGCAAATTGAATGTTTATCTCTCTTTCTTAATTGCTTATTTTGTTTTCTTTAGTTACAGTCACTTATTCTTCTTATACACTTAAGCTACATATACTTGAAACTAATTATTTCTTACGCCACTTCGTGGCCCATTCGCCTTCCGAATTCAAGATGCAATAAAACTTTATATATATATAAACAAAAAACCAAAAAAATTTATACAAACAGCGACAGGACTACAAGAAAACTACAAGAATGTTACGATCACTTCTTTTTCATCTTATCTTTTCCTTATCTTGTCTTATCTTTTATCTTTTGTCTTATCTTCTATCTCCCTTATCCTATATCTTGTCTTATCTTGTCACCTGACCTATTATTTATGCTTACTGATACAACATGCACTTTTCATTTACTTATATTAAACACAGCAGTCTCACAACACATATACAGCATGACGATCGAGCTTTCATTACTTACACATTGCTTTACTTATGTTCTACTCATGTTTACCACTAACCCAGGGCGTTGGGCATTAGTAGGGCGGAGGGTTGTTTACTTGTATATAAGCTGTAGTTACTTGCTGTATTTCCTTAGCTTTGATCTCGTCTATTCTACCTGGTTTAGTCCAGAACTCTGCTTGCCTCTTTTATCGCTTCGCCATCTAAGTCTTCCTGAGTGTGACACCTGGTGACACCCGTTACTAGAACCAGTCGCTGACAGAAGATCAAAGCTATTCTTACCACCTGTCACACGCTACGCAATCATATCCCTATCACAGTTATCCCCGCTCACATTTTTACCAACCCTTCACAGACTTCTACTCTCTCTTCGAGCAGTGTCACCTATAGTACAAAGGTGTAACGTTGAGTCCGACACCGTACTGGCAGACGAAAGCGTCGACTGATCACTAATCTTTGGAGAGGGGTCTTCGCGTGCACATCGAGCTCCATTCCTAGACAGGGAGGGTGCATCTGTTCATCAATCGAGAGTGGAAGGCTGCTTCCCACATCATCGTACTCTTTTTTCGAAATATTCCCCACATTATTCCCGACTTCTACGAATCCAATCATACATTTTCCCATCATCACCACCGAGTTGCATTAGTAACTCGTCTCCCTTACAACGGATTTCACCTCAAGACTAGGACGACCTAGACTTTCGGTACAAACCGATCGTCCCCGCTCCCCCAACTCATCTGCTCCATCCACTTCATCTTCAATCGAACGAAACATCACCTCATTCATACCTGCCTACATATCACCCCACTACAGCATGTCTAACCCTACTCCCGATCCTATCCCCATGACTCATGTCACTACTCCTCATGTTCATGGCAAGTCATTGCTCAGAGAACCCAGTATCTTTGATGGCGATAAAACCCAGTTCAAAGAGTGGCGCCGTACCCTCTTTGCTTACATTCGCGATCCAAGGAACAGAGTCACTACAGACAATGAGAGAATTGACATTGCAATCTCGTATATGCGAGGTCCCAAAGTCAGTAGCTGGGTCCAGAATTACACGGATGATAACTTCGACGATGATGAGGAAGAATGGGCTAGCACGTGGAAAGGATTCAAGGATGCATTGAATGCCTCCTTCCTAGACAAAGGACTTACAGAGAATGCACAGGAGAGGCTAGAACATCTCCGCCAGGGCCCCAATGAGAGGGCAGAGGATTTCTTCAAGGAATTTGAAGTTATCATGCGAGATGCCGGATATGTCAAGGATGCACCCTATGTCATCAGACTGATCGAAATGAACGTAAAGCCTAAGCTGATCAATCAAGTATATGGCACCAGCAATGAGCGAATCGAAAAGTTCGATGAACTCAAACAGAAGATCATCAGTATCGATGACATGTGGTGGCGTCGTGAGGAAATGCGGCGCAACTGGTCAAACAGATACCAGCGGAATGCTGGGCAGGGACCTAGTAACCAGAAATGGAAACCACAGACACAGGCTCCAGTACCCAAGACTCCAACCCCTGCGGTACCTACCCAGGATAGGAAATATGGGACGGGAATTACTTTCAAAGGTGCAGGCAGACCAATGGACATTGACGCTGTGCGTCGTAACAGGGAATGCTTCCATTGTGGCAAGCAAGGCCACATTGCGAAGTTCTGTCCAGAGAAAGCGCCGAAGCCGCAATTTGTCAGAGGCATGTGGAGCCGGATGACACAGGAGGATCAGGAGGCTACGGCCAAAGAATTGGGTTTTGTCCTGCCCCAGCAGTAGACGCAGGTCTGCCGGGGCCAATCTCAGAATCAGTATCGGAATTTTCGTCATCGTCATATGTAGACAGTCAATTTAGTTTTGAATTTGGTAGTACTGGTACACCCAATAAAAATAATTTATCTACAATGACGAACCGAACTGAGGAAAAACCTGTGAGATATGAACCAAACACACCTGAATGGGTGGCGCAGCGGTTACAAATGGACAAACTCCCCATGGCTATAGGAATCTTTAGAGCCTGGATGCCTGAAAGTCGTGTCAGAGAAGCATCGGAAGAAACGGTATTGGCTATACGAAATCTAAATCATGCAACCGCAACTGAAGCAGTTACCAATCTCAAAAGTCGTAAAAGATTCGTCCGAGGTACCCGAGGACGTGAGCTAAAGTTGCGAACCACTATTGAGAATATCGACAATGGTGTGCAGATTGAAACAGAAGCCCTCCTAGACAGCGGAGCCACAGGGTCCTGTATCAATAAGGATTTTGTAGAACGGCACCAGCTCACTGTTAAGGAGTTACCAGTCAAAATGCCAGTCTATAATGCCAATGGCACTTTGAACAAAAATGGTTCCATAGAAGGCTATGTACAAGTCCGAATGGTGATAGGAGATCATGCCGAACGAATAGATTTGGCAGTTACCAATTTAGGCAAGACAGATATCTTCCTAGGCATAGATTGGCTGCGTTACCACAATCCCAGCATTGATTGGAAGGAATCCACGTTGACGTTTGAACGTTGTCCTGACAAATGCGGATATTTGCCACACTATGAATCACCTGAGGATGATGGTACAGAGGGAAAGCTTGTCGATGGTGAAAGGATCTTCTGGTTCGATTGGAATGGGTATCTCTCCGACCAAGGTCATATCAAAGTACAAACCACTACTACAGATGCCGCTACTCCGTACCTTGCCGAGTATGCTGATGTATTTAGTAAAAAGGATTTTGACCAAATGCCGGAAAGACGTCCATGGGATCATGCTATAGAATTAACGCCAGGCTCTAAGCCAGTTGATTGCAAAGTTTATCCCCTCAGTCCACCAGAACAGAAGGCATTAGACGAATTCCTGGAAGAAAACCTTAGATCGGGACGAATACGACCATCACGTTCACCCATGGCTTCACCTTTCTTCTTTGTCAAAAAGAAAGATGGAACGCTACGGCCTGTACAGGATTATTGAAAGCTAAATGACATGACTGTCAAGAATCGATATCCACTCCCATTGATCCAGGAACTCATTGATAAGCTAAAGAATTCCAAAATCTTCACCAAGATGGATGTCCGATGGGGATTCAATAACATCCGGATCAAAGAAGGAGACGAATGGAAAGCAGCGTTCCGGACAAACAGAGGCTTGTTTGAGCCTACGGTCATGTTTTTCGGACTTACAAACTCACCTGCCACGTTCCAAGCCTTCATGAATCACATCCTTCGAGAACTCATTGATCAAGGACATGTCATTGTCTACATGGATGATATCCTTATCTTCACGGACAACATTGAGGAACACCGAGTCATCGTCAGAAAGGTTCTTGATATCCTAAAAGCCAATAAGCTGTACTTGAAACCCGAAAAATGTACCTTTGAGGCTAAGGAAGTTGAATATCTCGGAATCATCGTAGGCAATGGACAAATCTGGATGGACCCAAAAAAGGTTGAAGCAGTTCGAACCTGGCAGCCACCAGAGAAAAAACGTGAACTACAATCGTTTTTAGGGTTTTGCAACTTCTTCCGCCGGTTCATCCGAGATTTCAGTAAAATTGCCAAACCCCTAACACGACTCACAGGGAATACGACTTGGGAATGGACATCTCTCGAACAAGATGCATTCGATCGGTTGAAGGACCGGATCATCGAAGACGTCACTCTCATTATCCCAAGAGAAGCTGGAAAGTTCCGAGTTGAAGCCGATTCCTCTGACTATGCTAATGGTGCAGTCCTGTCACAGAACGTCGACGGAAAGTGGAGACCGGTAGCTTTCAGGTCCAGGTCACTCAATGAGGTTGAAAGGAATTATGAAATTTACGACAAAGAGATGATGGCCATCATGGACTCCCTCTCGGACTGGAGACAGTACTTGTTAGGTGCAAAAGAACCTGTTGAAGTCTTCACAGATCACCAAAATCTCCAGTATTTCCGGAAACCTCAGAAGTTGAACCGACGACAAGCCAGATGGGTAGTTGAAATCGCTGAATACCATATCGAGCGCTTCCATAAGCCTGGGAAATCAATGGGAAAAGCCGATGCCCTGTCATGGATGTCAGGCCTTGAGAAAGGGGAGAACGACAATACCAACGTCATGCTACTAAAACCGGAATTTTTCATTTCTCAGATAACGGATCAGACATCTGCCCCCGAAGACGATCTGCTTAATCTCATCCGAAGAAAGAAAAATCAGCGAGACAAGTTAGTACAGGTTGCCCTCGAGTCTAAAGACAAGGAATGGCTTGAAACTGAGGACGGACTAGCAGTTTGGCAGGGACGCATCTATGTCCCTAAGGACAAAGAACTCAGAGGACGGATCATACAGGCACATCATGACGCCCAGACAGCAGGACACCCCGGCCGCTATGAAACTATTGAGTTGATTACACGCAACTACTGGTGGCCAGGAATTAGTCGGGACGTCAGGATCTACGTGGAAGGCTGCGAAAAATGTCAGGCTACAAAGACACATCGTACCAAGCCTGTAGGACCGTTACATCCACATGACGTACCATCTGAGCCCTGGGAAATCATCGGAACAGATATGATTGGTGAATTACCAGAGTCCGGAGGATATAATGCCATCAGTGTGTTTGTCGATCATTTCACAAAGAGGTTGCGACTCTTTGCCACGCATACTACGATAACATCTGAAGGAATGGCACGTGTCTATCGTGACAAAGTATTCCCAGTCCATGGAATGCCCCGAAGGATCATTCACGATCGCGGCCCTCAGTACCACGCCCGCTTCATGAAGGAACTGTACAAGTTACTGGGAATCGAAAGCAACTATACAACTGCATACCATCCTCAGACTAATGGCCAGACGGAACGGATAAATCAAGAAATTGAACATTACATCCGCCTTTTTGTGAATCATCATCAGAGCGATTGGCACGAGTGGCTTCCTATGATGGAGTTTGCGTACAATGATCGAGTACATTCTGCTACAAAAGTTTCACCCTTCTACGCAGACAACGGTAGACACCCATACAAAGGAACCACGCCGAAGATGATGTCACAAAACCCAACTGCCCAGGAGTTTGCCGATAGTATGAAACGGATCAGGGAAGAAGTAGGGTCAGCACTGAAGAAAGCCGCTGAGGACATGAAGCGCCAATATGATAAACACCGGAACGAGGCGATAGAATATAACGCTGGTGATAAAGTCTGGCTTGAAGGAACTAACATAACGACAGATCGTCCAATGAAGAAACTCGGTGACAAACGATTTGGACCGTTTAAAGTTCTTGAAAAGATTGGACCCGGCTCATACAAACTCGACATCCCTCGTACATGGAAAAGAATCCATAACGTCTTCAACGAAACGCACCTATCCCCGTACCATGAACCCCAGTTCCCAACACAACCCCGAAATACTGAACCACCGCCGGAAGTAGTAGGCGAAGAAGAAGAATACGAGGTAGAGGAGGTAGTTGACTCACGCAAGTATCGGAATGGCATCCAGTACAAGGTAAAATGGGAAGGTTATGGACCACATGAAATGACGTGGGAACCTGCAGCTAATATGACGAATGCCAAGGAAGCTGTTCAGGACTTCCACAAGAAGTATCCTAACAAGCCCAGGCCTCGAGTCCTTAAACGGATCGAGATTCCGATTGCTCAGTTTCCCACTGAATTGTTCCGACCAATCCCTACATCCGACATAGAACCAATCCCAAGTAACATGCCATCTGAAGCACTTGTCAACCAACTTGCGCGTCATGGAATTCGCGCCTTAAGAGGGGGGTAATGTTACGATCACTTCTTTTTCATCTTATCTTTTCCTTATCTTGTCTTATCTTTTATCTTTTGTCTTATCTTCTATCTCCCTTATCCTATATCTTGTCTTATCTTGTCACCTGACCTATTATTTATGCTTACTGATACAACATGCGCTTTTCATTTACTTATATTAAACACAGCAGTCTCACAACACATATACAGCATGACGATCGAGCTTTCATTACTTACACATTGCTTTACTTATGTTCTACTCATGTTTACCACTAACCCAGGGTGTTGGGCATTAGTAGGGCGGAGGGTTGTTTACTCGTATATAAGCTGTAGTTACTTGCTGTATTTCCTTAGCTTTGATCTCGTCTATTCTACCTGGTTTAGCCCAGAACTTTGCTTGCTTCCTTTATCGTTCCGCCAACTGAGGTTTTCTTGAGTGTGACGCCTGGTGATACCTGTCACTAGAACCAGTCGCTGACATTCCTCAGTTTAATTATCGACTTAGATCGACTTAGATTCCCTCCTTAACTCTTGGCTCTTCTAAGTCTTCAGGCTCAACGCCTTGAAGTACTCTCTCTACAGCCATTGGACTTATAAGTTCTTTGGCCTGCTCCTCGTCACCGGCGATACCGCCGCTCCGACTTGGCTGCTACTCAGCTCCTCCCTTCTATACTCTCGATCTCCGGGGACTAACGGCGGTGTTGTTAATAACTTCACTACTGTCCCATTCATCTTCTGCACTTAGACACTCTGTGACCTCTGGCACGGTTACACGGTGTACATGATCTTAACACCCAGGTGAGGTACGAACCTGATCAACGCAGCTCCCATTTCATACCGGGGAACAAGAGCTGCGGATTAGTTTTCCGAATCTGTTGTGACGAGGCAGGAAGCAGGAGGCGGGAAGTCCGAATACGCTGAGAAGCGACAGTAAAGAGGCACAGAGACAAGCACAAAGCACAGATAAAGGAAATAGTGATCTCGAACAACAGTGGGATAGCGTCAGAGGCCAATCACACCAGTAATCAAAAGGGAATCTAGTTGCCCAATGACCAAGAGGTCGAGATGGGGAACTAGGATCTACCTACTGCTCTTTATATACTACTTCTGTCTAATGAGTAAGCGATTGTAAATAACGATGTGATATGGAACAAGAGTGAGGAATCAATATATACGAGTAATAATGAGTCGATAATGAATCATAACGAGCTAATCGATGAATAAGGACAAGTTGTATAGAAGCGTATGGAAACAAATAGAAGTATTGGGATGGTCATGTGAACAAGTACAATAAACATGTGAAAAGAGATTGATGGGAACACACCGCTGATGGCGCATCAAAGGGCGCATCATGAGACTTCATGACAGAATCCTCTTCCAAAACTTCGATAGTTGTTTCGGGGGTTTCTTCAACCTCGGCAGCGCGGCCCTTCGATTCTCAGGCCTTTTGCTTATTGCAGTCAGCAATCTGATGCTTACCACCGCAGAAGAGACAAAGGTTGTTCTTCATCCTTCTTTCCCGTTCGGAGGGAAGTACTTTACCATCTGCTCCTAGATGGTTGAACGTGTGGCGCTGACCGCCGGATTGGCCGGAGCTTGAAGAGTTCTGGGGCTTACCACCAGAGAAAGATTTAGGTTTCGGCGTGAACAGCGCCGAAGAACCAGAAGGCTGAGAGTTGTTTTGCTGGTTAGTAGAACCAGTCTTAAAGTCCGAGGAACCCTTCTTCGGGTTCCGAGCAATGAAAGGCTTACCAGCCTCATGCTTTCGAGTTTCTTCACACTTCCAGTAACAGTTGTCAATACGAAGAACCTCTTGACAATAATTGGCGAGTGTCGCCAGCTCGGGCAACCGCGCCATTTTGTCCTTAATGCATTCAGCTAAACCTCGTCCATAAGCCCACTTCAGGGCAGCAGAATTCCAGTTGGTGCTAGCAGCCAGGGTGTTGAACCGGATGTTCTCGGTTTCCTTCATCTTCAGGTTACCGAGAGAATCTTCGGCCTTGCCTTGCGCATCATAAATGCCGAAATTGTCCTGTAGCTCCTTTACAAGGGCCTTGAAGGACAA
>JANVFT010000172.1:0-32431 GCA_028011325.1 Lentinula lateritia | reverse complement strand
CATCATTCCGTCCTCATGCCCGTTGATGTACTTAGAAACCCCATTAAGTGCCCGTTTCGTACTATGTCTCTTTGTTAACTTCCCTATACGTATTTAAGCAGTCCAGTAGCGTCCAGAAGCCCAGCTTGGTATATTTTGATCACACACCCTTTACATAGGTCCAGTCCCTGTCCCTTTGTACCTGCTACCTATACGGAATTCTCTTTACTCTCTATTTCTCTGTCTCTGTTTCTCTCAACTCTTGTCTATCGTCTCTGAGATCGTCTACACGATCTAATACACGCTTTTACTTCACGTCTAAGCAATCCGAGTGAGTTCCCGAGCTCCCTCGAACAGTACTAAAGCTCCCCAACGCCTACCGCCTTGGTGAGCTAACCTCCCCAAACCTCCTCAAGCTCCCTAGCTACTCTATAAGCTTCGGGACCTCGACCTAGGTAATGTCGAACTACGCACTGCTTCTCCGTTACCACCTCCTACACTCGAGGACGTCCATTCCTCAAGCCTAACCCCCGGGGAACTACCCTCCCCGGCACATCCCTTCTCGGGAGCTTACACCCTCGAGACCCATTCACACATATGACCTACTCGATCCTATATTGACGTTCTAGCGAGTACAACTCCTACTACACAATATCGTACGGTCCGCACTCTTCCTTAACCTCCCTACGTCTTCGGGACCTCCCTGGACCTCCTAGGAACCTCTTCAAGGGTCACCCTCTCGTCGTTCTAACCTCTACTAGGTCATTCCCGTCCACGGTCGCGGTTCTCGTAGCTCCCTTCGAGCTCCCGCCTGCTCCTAGCACGCTACAACATAAACTTCCACATACCAACAATCTAACCTAAGACCTACTTTGACCCAGGTCTTACAGTATGGGTATATGGTCCCTTCAACTTATTAGACTGATTCAGTATTGACTTTGACTGTCAATCTGGGTCTCAATTACAGTCCTCTTGATACGAATCTATACGTGAAAATGTCACAATTCACAGCATAGACGTCTAGCCAAAATTTAGGTGTGTCATCCCCCCCAAACTAAAGAATTTGACCGTCCTCGGTCATTCGTAGTTTTGTACAGGGAAAGGATATCCAATCTGTTATTAGATTGATTCGACCAGACTATATCTCCTTTTAATGTAAATCACTGGGTTTGGATCTCTACTTCTCCGTGCTATCCAATCAATTTGGATGCCCTCAAATGGGTTTCTAGCGCTCATCTTATCGATTTATTCACACGCCTGCTACGAATCGTAACAATCTAGCGCTCAATTTGAATTGAATACTTTTTTGGTATTCATATCACGTTTGAAAATTTTAATTCACAATCTTTTATTCACCTATTCACAGAACCAGCTTCCATTTCGCGGAGAGCTGCTCTGACGTACGCGCTGATTCAGTGTGTACGTTTATTTGGTCCAAGGCACGGGGTTCAACAAATTTTTCGTTGAAGTCTGTTTTCTCCCTTCATTTCTTTCTTTCATCTCGTTCGTCAAAATGGCTTCAACCTCGAGTCAAACTCGATCTTCGGCCGCACCCACTTTGTTACCAACTTCTCTTATGGAGGCCCAGGTTCTACTGGCGGGGCTCCAATCTAAATTGACTCTCCCTTCATTTTTCGAAAGTCCAATTTTTCGACATTTTCAACTCGATTCTTTGCATAGGGGTTCAAAGTAAGACTCCATTCCGGATCCTGTCATGACTTTTCATGCGAGATCAGGATTGCAAGACTTTCCTGTCTTCATTGTCCTGAGTGCTCAAGTCGATCTCCGTTCGCCATTGATTATAACAACGTCGGGAGGTATTCTCAACTCCACTTTCAGGTTCTAAGCGCAGTTTCTTTACTCATTCCGCTTATTTTGACCTTCTGTATGATTGCTTTGATCAATTCTGGGTCGCTGCGTTCGCAATACCATTCAATCTAATTGCAAAACTATTAGTTTAATTAAATTTTTGTAAATTTTCAATCGAATCGATATCCTCCTCCCCCAAACTAAAGAATCCAACTGTCCTCAGTTGTCCTAATTTGGTCAGGAGCTTGCTTTCGCTGTTCCGGTATAAAAGCTCAGGCCAATTGACTTTCAATATGCCATTCGTTCCAAGTCGACTTGCATTAGTCGAACTCAGTCGAGCTCTCATTCCATACAAAATTCCATCAACATCTATCATCGTTCATCCTAGCATGCCTATCCATCACAAGAAGGATCTTGACATTGCACGAGTTGCTGAGCCCCACTTGGGTGCTTTGCAGCAGTTACTTGCTTCGTTCAAAGGCAAGAAGATGAACAACCCCGACAAGGCCACAATCTCTGTCCTACGTCGGTCTACCGAGTATCTTCACGATCTCTTGGTATGTTTTCTTCATTCAATTTAATTGATACATATCAATTTAAATCGTTTATTATCAGGAAAAGCCTGTGACTCTTCGTAGCCATGTTAGACAAATTTCTAATTTGACTGCTCATCAGAGCATCATCGATACTTTGTCTCTCGGGCACAAACTATTCCCTGACATCGTCAGTGATTCTCACTTCGAGCAACATCTTAAATTCATGGCTTTTGCCAATGATGCTCGTGTATGTATCAATTTTATTCGTGACCATTGACATTAATAGTCTTTTCAGAACACTTTCGTCAGGAATCATCTCCTCGATCGTGCTCGTTCTGTTCATTCTGATCACAAAGCTTCCACTCGTTCCAACAATTCTCGTTTTATCAGGAAGTCAAAGAAGAAAGCTACAAAATTTGCTTCCTCTCGTGACGTCAAACGTGAACCTCGATCTGTTCGTTTCGACTCTGATGTTGAGGTAAATCTTCAGATCCAATCTCAATTAATTTGATTTATCCATTTCGTTCAGATGAACTCAGCCTCCGAGGACGAGTTGGTGTCTGGAACTGAACGTAGTTTCAAACAGAAGCCTACTCTCTCTTTTATCAAGGCGAGTTAAGCTGGTATCATGTTCTATATCCACGACTCATTCTATGTCGTAGAATCGTCGCAGCACTCCCTATCCCACCACTGGTTCCAACAAAGGTTCCAATAAGGATGAAAAGTCTGCTGTGAACGATGTTTCTCCTCGTCTCAGCAAGGTTCATTGCCACGCTGACAGTCATGTTTCTTCTAACTGTATGTCGTGTCTTGCTGAAGATAAAGGTGTCGAACGAGCTACTACTCCATTCACTCGTGGCGTTACTCCTATGATGGAAGACAAAGGACACGTCTCTGCCTAGGTCTGCATTCCATCTAATTGATTTTCATTTAAACTGATACATCATCATTTAGATGCATTCGTTTGAAACCCATAAATATTATAAAAACAGTCTTCATGTTGACCCACTGTCTTTACATGGTTTCCTCTATTCGTATCCATTCGTTTCATGCCTACTGTCTTTACGCCATCACAGCTGTATAGTAGATGCATCATCTTACCATCGCCATTCATTTTATGATGTTCGTTTGTAACAGTATATCATCTAGAGTTTTCAATTCAATTATTGATCCTCTTCCTCACTGAGTTCTTCGTCAGAGTCCGTATCTGAGAGTCTCAGATGCGGTATGGCATCGAATACGTAATCATTTTCTGGTGTCATCCAATATTCATCTTCGTCTTCTACCATTAAATCTAATTGTTCGGCAGTTAAGTCGATAAGCTCGTGAATATTGTTTGGTAATTCAATTGGTTCATTTCGCGTAAAATGCGGCAATACTCTGAAGGCTCCAACCTTCTCTTTGAGTACTGTTCCATCCATTTCAGCAATAATATAAGAGCCACCCTTAGTCCGTCTGATTACGACCATAGGTCCTCTATATCTTGGATACATCTTTCTATCCAAACTCTTTTCGATTCCAGAATTCCTAACTGGACCAATTGACCTGGTTTGAAATCCCAATCTTTAATTGTATGTCTATATTTTCGTTCGAATCTTCGTAGCTCTGCAACTTTATTTGCATCCACTCTATGTCGTACTTTCTCAATGAATGAGTTATGTTTCGACAGAGCTTGAGCACGATATCCAATTAATTCATCTTAGTTAATATTCTATTAGGTGGATTCACCAACCAAGTTGATTCCACTATATCAAAGGGAAGCAACGGTTCAGCTCCTGTTACCAGGAAATATGGAGAACAACCTAGACCACGTCTCGGTGTTACTCTATCCGCCCATAGTATCATTTTCAAAAAGTAGAACCATTTAGATACATCTCCACCAGTTGCTTTAATTAAAGCCTGGCGTATGTCCAAATGCGCTCTTTCAATCTTTCCATTAGCTTGAGAGTTGTAGGCGGAAATTCTTATTCCTTTAATTCCATACTTCTCTTCTAACCAAGCTAACATGTTTTTCATTTGACCTGCATTGTCGGTCACCACTTCTTCAGGACATCCCCAACGACAAATTATATCGTCAAAGAACCATTCTCCTAAAGTTCTAGCATTCTCATGTTTCACGGCCCGGGCCTCAGACCACGAAGACAGTGAATCCCTTCCATGGATGATGTATTTACACCCATTAGATGGAATCGACATTATCATTGTATCGACATGTACCTTCTGAAACAATGAAGGTGTATGCATTAAAGTAGGAGGTGCTTTCAACAGCTTCATCTGTCTATTTTGACACTCCTTACATGATTTCACATACCATTCCACGTCTTTATATATGTCAGGCCACCAGAATCGTTTCTGCAAGAAATCACTCGTTGCAAAGACTCCTTTATGTCCTAGACAATCATGTGCACTATTCAGCATGTGCATACGCTTTCCTTTTTCCACCACTAATTGTGGTTGATCAGGTTGATCCGTATTCCTATGGTACAACCTTCCTTGGTCGTCCACTTGAAATTTCTTAATCAATCTAATAAATTTAATCCGTTCATCTCTTGACATTTCACCCAGGAATTCATCTGATGGGTTCGACAAGTACTTCCCAATCAAAGGAATTAATTCGTCTAATCTATTACCCTCAGAAGATCTATGTACTTCTGGGTACGGATTGTTTTGTACAAATTCTTTGTCAAAAGTAGGGAACAAATTCCTACTGAAGACTTCACATGTTACATTTTTAGATTCTAACATGTGGTTCCTACGAATCTCGTAGCTGCGCTCTTCATCCAGAGCTTCTTGTACATCTAATTCAATATCGTCAGCTTCTTGAGCTGTTTCGTAAAGTAACCACTTCTAGGGTCAATTTGATCTTTGAAGTCATCAAATTGATACGGCTCTTCCGTTTCCCCATCTCCCATAATAAAATTAATTGGTTCCCTACCATCCTCATCAACGTAATCTTCTGGATTTACTTCTGGAGCTTTGTTTGCCATCCACCAGGTGTGATTCGTGACAATCCATCAGGACCATGGGTTGCACCTTTTACATGGATTAATGTAAAGTGATAGTTTCGTACATGTTCAATCCAACGGTTTATGGTTGCATTAGGACCACAACTAGGATTGTCTAACATGCCTTTAATATAACTCGCATCGGTTTCAACCGTTAAACGTCTACATCCGTAGACATGATAATAACTAGCTTCCAATGCTAATTTTAAGCCATACAATTCTCTCTTAGATTGCGAGAATCGTGCTTCACGTTCATTCAAAGTCATTGATCCAAAGTAATTGAAAAACTTCTTCTTTTCAGATGGATCAATTTGATAGATATACCATCCCACAGCTTTGTAAGAGGTATCCACCGCTAAGTACACATCCCAATCAAAATTAATTGGTCTCAAAGCTGGACAGTCTCGGATTCCATCCTTTAATTCGTCCATTGCTTTGTCACATTTTTCATTCCATTCAAATGGAACATTACTCGTCAACTTAGTCAACGGAGCTGCTTTCTTAGCAAAGTTCGCAATGAACATCCTCAATTGACTTGCAGTCCCTAAGAATACTCGAACCTCGGTCTTATCACGACATGAAGGCCATTCTAGGACTACTTGAGCAATATGTTCTTCTGGCATACTGCCTTCATAGGTACATCTATGTCCTACGACAATTGTCTCCTCACAACAAAGAAATGCTTTGGTCCCACTGAAGGTTCCTCCTGCATATTTCATTCGTTGTATTACTGTATTCATGTTTTGGAAATGTTCCCAAACAAATCGTCTAATTCCAGGATTCTCTGGAATTGTTTCGTAACCTCCTTCTGGTAATTCATATCGAGTTGATGGTCCTTTACAGGTACATCATCAATGTAAGGAATTGTTACGTGTGGTATTTCATCTCGTAGAATATATGTCACATCATCGTGAAATATAGGTACAGAATTCGTCCACCCCATAGGTAGTTTTACTAACCTATGTGGTCCATACGGCGTTTGAAAGGTCGTCATGTCTCTAGACAATTGATCTAATTCTCGTTCATCATATCCAACATATAAATCTAAGGTTCCTCCACAAGATCTTCCACTGAAGGATCTCGCTAGATCTGCAGTTGCAGGAGGTACACCCGAGTGTTGGATGGTAACCTTATTCAAAGGTTCCAAACTATGTACTAATCGTAGACTCTTGCCATCTTTCTTAATGACACAGAACCATTCCGAACAATAACTAGCATTCGATGGCTCGTATATTCTGAGTCAATTTTACTTTTAATTATTTTACATACATCCTCGAAGATACCTGGTGGAATTGGTATATTCCTTTCAACCCACGGTTCATGTGGAATTACAGGTACTTTCACAGGTGGAAAGAATTCATTTTTAAAGGTCCCAGCTTCACTTGGTTCCCAAGCAAAACCTGCTTCCTGTTTACACATCATTTCGTGCATAAGATCTCTCTCTTGTTCCCACAAAAATCCTTCTGGATGATTCTTATCTATTATCTCTTTCCTTTCTTCCATATATCTTCCCGTAGGAACAAACGGTTTAGGATGTTTCGACAATTCAGGTAGTTCCAATAACGGATCACCTTGAATATGTCTTTCAATTCTAAATTC
Source organism: Lentinula lateritia (assembly GCA_028011325.1). Classification (NCBI taxonomy): domain Eukaryota; kingdom Fungi; phylum Basidiomycota; class Agaricomycetes; order Agaricales; family Omphalotaceae; genus Lentinula; species Lentinula lateritia. Next base: position 25,503 of record JANVFT010000172.1, on the reverse strand, counting down.
ATCTGGTAACGTCGCCTTTATAGGGTTAACCTTCTTGTCAACAGGTTTATACTTTGTGAACACTTCTTCCGTATTCAAGTTGATTGGATTCTCAATTCCTATGGCTTCATTAACCACTTGTTTATTCGTTTCATCTATTAAATTGATAGAAGATCTATCCTGCTGATTCAATTTAATACGTTCTTCAAGTTTATTTGTTGGAGTTCATTCAATAAGTCTGGCTGAACATTCTCCTTCTTGTCCTTCGAGTCCTGGGCTTTCCCTTTCTCTCATTGCCTCGACTCATATCTTACTTTCTCAAAACTTGGTTGAGATCTTTGAAATGATTCAGTCCTCTTTTGAGTACTTCATATCGAACCATTCTCTTCCTAGTTCTATGAGAGTTTTTAGGTTTATTCCAATTATCATCCCTGATTGTTTCAGAGGTGTTTTCGTTATTACATTGATCCTGTGTGGTCTCTGTGGATTCAGATTCCTCGCATTTCTTCCCCAAACTAAAATTTTGTAGTATAGGTTCAACCAATCGCCTCTTCTGAACTTTCTTTCGTATGGGTTTAGGCCTGATCCTTCCATTCTGAAGGAAGAATGACTTTATAGGATTTAAATTGAATTGGTCATTATTCAATTGATCGTCAAATTCGCCTAAAACACCATCTCTCCATACACAGAATACTTGTTTATCCCCAATCGTCTTTGGATTAAGGTAACAATCAATTATTTCTTCAGCTTGATCATCTTGAGACTTCAAATGTTCTCTAGATGCAAGAACATATGCTTCAGAAAGCTCTTTCTTAGAGAACGTTTCTTGTTCACATCGTTTGTATCCATCTAATACGATGTTTTGCTTTTCATCAAAGTGGAAGCTTATAGCGTATTCATCCTCTCCTTGGTCGCTACTCAACTCATCGAGGAATGAAAATTTCCCTTTGAATTATTTTCACCTGTCGATTCTTCGTTATTAGGTGTAACATTCTTTGGTTCATTATATCGTGAGGTATTAATTTGAATGTTTCGACCTTTCTGGCCACGAGGATAGGTTCCTACAGTAACCCTCTTGTGTGAGTTCGGATCGCTGATTGTTATTTCGGAATCTCCGTTTCCAAAGGTCTTAATTTCACTTTCCACCAAGACGTCAAAAGGTCTCCCTAATAACACTTGAAATGGCGCTTTATTCTGTACGTGTAGTTGTAAGTACACCATAACTTCACCAAATTTAAATGGAATATTTCTTGCTAAACCAAGAGTTTGGTTTAATTTTCCACTTGCATCTTGCATTCTGATCGTGAATTCTGGATCCCAAGTAATTCCTAGACCTATAGCTATTAATCGGTCTATCACAACAATTTGTGAGCCTTGGTCCAATACGCTTTCAATCTCTTCATCTTTATTATTGATTTCAGGAGTAACAGCACGTAATCCATTTGATTGATTTGCTACCACTGGATGATCACTATGATCTTCATATGCCACGCTTTGATTAGCGACTATGGCAATGTTCCTTCGTTCATCATCAATGGAAAGGTCTCGTAGAAAACTTTCCACAATATCTTTCTGCACTATAGATCCCACAGGGATGTTGTTACGACTCTCAGTCAGGACTTCAAATATATCCGCCTGATCCTGCCAAAGATCTTCAATTCTAATGCATGTATCAATCATCTGTACCCTATATGGATCATCCAAAATTTCAGTTTCTCCATCTTCGGATAAAGTCGATACATAGTTATTCGTTTTAGTCCTTGGACGGACTCTTCTATTGCGTATCTTGCGCATAATAATCTTTCTGATAGCAGGTGATAAAGCTGCTAATTCTTCTGTACTCAAATCAACTTTAGCATCGAATATCTTCTTTGCTATATCTTCCTCTACACCTGGCCTCGAGACTTCATTCCTAATTTTATAGGCTGGAGTATATCCATGACTATCAATTTGATTCGTCTGGTCTCTTGGTACCTTCGTAGGTGTATTAATTTGAACAGGGCGATACGTCCTAGGTTGAACATTATCATATGGTCTATGTTCGCTATTAATTTGATTCGTTGGTCTTGACGAAGGAATTAATTTAATAGCATCTTCGTCATCAGATTCATCAACATCTTCAATCGTGACTGAGGGCTTCTTCAAAGGCCGATCTACGGACTTTGGAGCCTCAAATCTCACTGTTTTCTGATTTCCATTGGTCGTTTCGACCAATTTCCCTGGTATTAAACCTGGTTTCTTGGGTATATGCACCCCATCAAATACTAATCTTTTCGTATTTTCGTTAAATTGATTTCGTTTTGCTTTCTCACTTTCCTCCGGAGCTACAGCATTGGATCTTAAAGTTCTCATGGACCGATCCTGCTCCTTCATTGGAGTACTTATTTTTTTCCATTTGAACTATCTTGGTTGAACACACGAACATCATCTTCTCGGTGTGCTTCCAAATTCCCAAGTCTATCTGATAGTTCCTCTATTTTTGTCATCCAAACAGCTAGATTGACGTTAGGATTCATCTGCTGGTCCATGACTTTATCATCTTCGTCATCTTCCATGTTTGCAAAGTAGGATTCCGCACGATCCCATCCCAAGTCTTTTGCCATTTGTTCAATCTTCTTGTATCGAGGTATATTCGGATCATCTCGAGGCATTCTAGCGTTGTCTCTTAATTTGTAACGCTTCGAGTCACCTCCTTCAGGCATCATCCAACCTCTTTTCGTAAATTCCAGCAAGTGTGGACATTCATTCATAAAATGATCTGTCGATTTGCACAAGAAACATGCCCACTGAGTTCCATTCGAACTTCTCGGTGTCGCATTTCTTTCCAATCTATTAGATTGATTCGAGGGACCACTCGGTGGTATCGAATTAATCATTCCTTTAGCATTTTCTTTGGCCATCTGTGCCATTACTGCTGTTAACTGCGTCATAATGTCCGCTCCTTCTTTGAAGTGCGACTGTATATTTATACATACAGAATATAGAGTCGCACAGTACAATTAATTTAATACAATAAACGTTCGGAACTGCAAGGAAACTTCTACACTCGGTCAGATATCATTTAATTTGAATCTACATGTCCTTATTTGGTCCATAATTGGTTCCAAGATTCAAGTATACCTCCAAACATAGGTAGGTACTTCGTTATTCATTTAATTTAATTGTTTTGGAGAATGACTCGAATGGTGTTCAACCGTCATTTCGGTTCAACACTTACTTCGATCGTTTGTCACCTCGTCCGGAGGCAAATCAGTCCTCCTCGATTCTAATCCTATCAATCCGATTCATCTGGATTAAACTAATTGCTTCTCTCTTTCAATAGACACCCATTGTGCCTATACTCTATCAAGGGAGTTACGCATAATATTCATTTAATTGCATTCTTCATTATTTTCTACGTCAGGACTCTTTGACATTCATTTGATATGTCTTCGGAGCCGCGCAGTACTTCGATCGTTCTTCTAGTCATTTTCCTCAATCATGCAACCTGATTGGTCTATTAGACTAAATCACAGTCATTTAGATTAATGCATGATCTTGTTCTAGAAGGAGTATTTGATGATTCCTGAGTTCTAGAAAGTCATTTCGAGTCAATCCTCGGTTCATGGTCACTTGAGTAAGTTCTTCCAAACTCCTGCCAGTGTAAGGTCCAATAAGAATACCCTTGGTATGTCATACGTGAATGGTCATCCTTCGGATGTAGTCCGAGTCTGGTATAATCCTGCTTGACAAACAGGTAGACTGCTATCCGTAGGTAGTATCGGGGATGGGTCAACTAACCAACTTGTGGTAGTATGGGTATATGGTCCCTTCAACTTATTAGACTGATTCAGTATTGACTTTGACTGTCAATCTGGGTCTCAATTACAGTCCTCTTGATACGAATCTATACGTGAAAATGTCACAATTCACAGCATAGACGTCTAGCCAAAATTTAGGCGTGTCAGCAGTGGAAAAGGCGCGAGAGAAGGCTGCAGCGAAGGAGCTGGAGGAGCGCAGGAAGAGGATGGCAGGGGCGGCCACCGCCCGCAGTCGGCGGGGGTCCTCGCCAGGAGGAGCTTCGACGTCTTCTCGGAGGCCCGTGGTGGAGATCCGGAGGGAGAAAGGCAAGGGGAAGGCAAAGCCTCAGGTGAGTACTGTTTCCCTTTATTACCACCTTTATTAATTCCGGTTTCTTAAGCTGTCGGTGGGGACCCCGATGACGGCGACGAGGAGGACGAGGACGAACGGGCTCCTTGCGAGAGATGCAGGAGCAAGAAGATCTCTTGTCAGATGCCAGCTGGCAAGAGAAGTTCCATCATATGCAAACCCTGTCACGACGCAAAAGTGAAATGCTCGTACTCCGGATGGCCGTCCACGGTAAAACAAGAGGGAGGTTCCAACCCCACCGGTGAACGCCTGGCTGTCCTTGAGAGCCAGGTAGCCCAGCTTCTCGCCGATAATCGGCAACTTCGCGATGACCACGTCAAGGCCAACACTTACCACCGACACTTTAACCGCAAGTTGGATTGGCTGATCACGGACGCTGCAAGGAGGAGGAAAACTCCACCGGAGTTGCCGGAAGCCGGGCCGCCGGGTGTGTCGAAGAAGAGAAGAAGGGTGGTTGACAGTGACGAGGAAGAGGAGATGGAGAAGGAGAAGGAGGAAGTAGAGGTGGAAGTGGAAGTAGTGGAAATAGAGGAGGAAGGGGAAGAAGAGAGAGACGAACCGGCGCCGAAGAAGGCCCGGTCTGAGAAAGGGAAGGAGAGAGCAGAGGAGTAGAGTAGTGTATGGACAACGGACCTCGGCCCTTCGGCCAAAATCCTTCTTGTAGCCCTCTTGTCGTCCTGCCTCTTTTGTAATATTTTCTTTTGGACTTTGTATATAAAATGTTCAACGCAACTTTGAAATCGGAGATTGAATGGGCCGCGAAGCGGCGTAAGAAGTGATTAGTTTAGTATAAGTGTAAATGGAAACTAAGTGAAAGTTGTAATTAAAGAAACCATAATAAGCAAATAAGAGAGAGAGGTAAACACTCAATTTACTATCATCGTGTTTACCCTCTAAACACATGAAGTAACTTCGGCAGAGCACGGCGGAAACGGGGAAAAAGGAATAAAATGTTTTGTGTGATCAAGGTCCAGGCTTGTGAGGGTATCGGGCGTGGAATGCCGGTACAAGTTCGTCAGCGTGTAATTCATCAGCAGCAACCCAAGAGAACTCATCGTCGGTACCTTCGTAACCGGCCCACCGAATGTAATATCGTAGAGGACAATGTTTGTACCTTCTATCCAGTTTGGAGTCCAGAATTTCGGCAACGTTGTACTCCTCTTCACCATCAACTTCAATTGGAGGTGGAGGAGATTGAGTTCGGTTCGGGAAAGGATTCAGCGTAACCGGCTCCAGCTGTGAGACGTGGAAAACCGGGTGAATTCGGTGAAGATAGTCCGGGAGCTTGAGTTCGTAAGACAGAGTACCAGGTCGACTGACGACCTTGAAGGGACCAAGATATTTTTCAGAGAATTTTTCAGTAGGACGAGTAGAGCGAATATGCTTAACAAGAACAAAAACTTCGGAGCCGATCGGGAACTCCGGGTGCGAGATTCTTTTCCTGTCAGCTTGTTCCTTATAACGAGACTGAGCTAAAAGGATTTCCTCTCGAAGGAAAGGGTGGAGTTCATCAAGGTTGACGACGAAGTCTCTAGCAAGATCAGACTTCATATCAACCTCGGGCCGAACGGTGATATTTGGGTGGTATCCTTTGTTAGCGAAGAATGGAGTAATACCAGTGGAAGCATTGGGAGCGTTGTTATAGGCGAATTCGGCGATCGGAAGTAAAGGCGACCAGTCATCTTGTTGGTAGGAGCAGTAGATCCTGATGTACTGTTCTAGAGTCTGATTGACACGCTCGGTCTGCCCGTCGGCTTCCGGATGATATCCAGAGGTATAATGAAGTTCCATGGAGAGCGCTTTACCGAGAGCCCGGAAAAACGCCGAAACAAATTCAGAACCACGATCAGAAGTGACATGATTAGGGACACCATGTTTAGAGAAGACATGAATAACAAAGAGCTCAGCTAGTTGTTCGGAAGTAATGGTGTCGTGAGTTGGAATAAAGATAGCTTGCTTGGAAGATCGATCCACAATGACGAGAATAGCTGTATAACCATTCAACATTGGCAGTTGCTCAATGAAGTCCATGGAGATGGAATCCCATGGTCGGACCGGAACCGGCAGAGGCTTCAACAACCCGTAAGGCCGATGACGGTGAGGTTTGTTGCGCCCACAGACAGTGCAAGAGGTAACATAGTCACGTATGAAGTCTCTGACCTTGGGCCAAGTATATTGACGATGAACAGCTTCTAGAGTGCAGTTCTGGCCGAAATGGCCGGAGAGTGGATGATCATGAAAGTAGCGGAGAACTTGAAGGCGAAGGTCGCCGTGATTAGGAACATAAATACGGTCGTCAAGGCATAGTAGCTTGTCACTACCTAAGCTCCAACGTTCATTGGAAGGATCTTTTGCAAGTTCCAAACCAACAACGGAGCTCGGGTCGGCGGGAAGGGCGAGGATGATGGCTTGGTGTAGGGCTTCGATATCCATGATAATCGAGGCTCGTAAAACTGGGCCTTCCAAGAAGGTAGCTCGAAGAGACGCAGTGAGTTGTTCGTTAGTAAATATAGGACGGAAGTTATGAGGGTTCACTTGGGCGTAGCCGATATCCCCCTCTTTAGGGTAGACGTCCCAGCGTCTAGTTATCGAGTCGGGTCTCTCGCCGAGTTTCCCCGGCCGGAAGCGAATGACCATATTAAATTGGTGTAAAAATTCTGACCATCGGACCTGTCGGCGGGTGAGAACCTTGGTAGTAGAGAAATACTCAAGATTTTTGTGATCGGTGACGACGTCCACTGGATCACCCGAGCCTTCCAGATAATGACGCCAAGCTTTAAAGGCCTCGAAGATGGCCAGTAGCTCTTTGTCGTGTGTATCGTAATTGAGTTCAGCCGCATGAAGCGTTCTGGAAAGGAAGGCTAGAGGATGAATTTCACCGTCAGCATATTGGATGGAAAGAATAGCCGCAATGGCGTAATCGGAAGCGTCGGTCTCCACGATAAGTGGGCGATTCGGCTCCCAATGGGCCAGTATCGGCGCAGAAGTAAAAGCGATTTTGAGGTTTTCGAAGGCCTCTTGACAGCTGCTGTCCCAGATCCAGGGAGCGCCTTTTCAGGTAAGCCGAGTCATCGGCACAACGATATCGCTATAATTATAAATGAAACGACGATAGAAATTTGCAAAACCCAAGAAGGACTGAATGTCCTTAACCTTCCTCGGGACCAGCCACTCTAGAACTGTCTGAACTTTCTCTTTGGACATGGTTAATCCATCGGGAGAAAGAATGTAACCCAAATACTCAACAGTATCCATATTGAACTCGCACTTCTCGGGATTGGCGTAAAGCCGATGATGGCGAAGTCGCCGAAGAACTTCCTTGACGTGTTCTTGGTGTTCTTCTGGCGTATCAGAGTAGATCAGAATATTGTCAAGATAGACAATGACACAAACATCGAGCATGTCAGAGAAGATGTCATTAACAAACCACTGGAAAGCCGCAGGGGCGTTCGTAAGGCCGAACGGCATGACCTTCCATTCGTAAGAGCCATAGCGGGTCCGAAAGGTGGTCTTCCATTCATCACCTTCAGCGATTCTGACTAGATGATAGGCGTGAGCGAGATCCAATTTGGTGTATATTTTAGCTCTTTTCGGAGCGTCAAGAAGATCTGAAATGAGTGGGAGTGGGTAACGATCCTTTTTGGTAATACAATTGAGTCCACGGAAATTGACGCAAAGGCGAAGTTTGCCATCTTTCTTCGGGACGAAAAGGACCGGAGCGCCGTGAGGAGAGGATGATGGGGTGATGGCACCAGTAGCCAGCTGTTTGTCAATAAAGTCTTTAAGGGCGACTAACTCCTTTTCAGACAAAGGGTAAATACGGCCGAGGGGCGGCGAAGCGCCCTCTTCCAAGTCAATCTTCAGGTCGTAGGGTCTGTGTTCAGGAAGTGAATCTGCAGCAATCTCGTCGAAGACGTCTGCAAACTCAGCATACTCTGCTGGGATAGAAAGAGGAAGTGGAGGGACAGTAGGAGCGATGGAGGAGCGGTCGGCGGCGCGGGCCGCGACCTCAGAGTGAATAGCACGAAGGAGTATAAGTTCCATACCAGCGTCCTTGCAAGCCCTGTTAAAGACTGCAGCACTCACCAGTGCAATGTCGACCTCGGGAGTTTCCAGCTGAGCAGCAAATTGAGAGACCGTAGGATAAGAATAGATGGGTTCAAAGGGAAATTTGGACGAGAGGGGCTTGGCCCGTGAAGTCCGAGAGCGAGAGCGAGGTGAGTCCCCAGGAGGGGTCTCCAGAATTGTCGGTAAAACCGACGGCGAAAGTTCCGGTAGCGGAACAGCGACCTTTGCAACAACAGGGTTGATGGCAGAAGGCACAGACGTCTGTGGAGAATCAAGATGTGAAGTGTTATGGAACGTAATGTTTCGAGATGCCCAGTCAATCAACGGATTGTAGCGGGATAAGAAACTGTAACCTAATACTGCTTTACAGGATGAATCTAAATGAGTAACATAAAAGGGCAATAGAAGCAGCTCGCCGGAAGGGAACCGAACGGCGATATTCGCCATATCGGTAATGGGTTTAGAAGATAATGAACCATCAAAGAGACGAAGATTAACAGGAGAAATTTTGGTCATAGGAATAGAGTTCTGAGAAACATAACGAGTATTGATGAAAGAGTCAGTAGAACCGGAATCAACAAGAGTAGGAAATTTAAGAAGAGCAGAGATGGGTTCGGCCGGCGCGGCCGAATCGGATAACGAGAATTCAGTAGATAAAGAAATTACAAGAGAGCGTTCAATAGAAGAAAGAGCGGACGCGTTGAGATATAACTCCCCAGGTGAGGTACGAACCTGATCAACGCAGCTCCCGTTTCGTACCGGGGAACAAGAGCTGCGGATTAGTTTTCCGAATCCTCTTCAACAACCTCAATGGTTGCTTCGGGGGTTTCTTCAACCTCGGCAGCGCGGCCTTTCGATTCTCGGGCCTTTCGCTTATTGCAGTCAGCAATCTGATGCTTACCACCGCAGAAGAGACAAAGATTGTTCTTCATCCTTCTTTCCCATTCAGAGGGAAGTACTTTACCATCTGCTCCTAGATGGTTGAACGCGGGGCGTTGACCGCCGGATTGGCCGGAATTCGAAGAGTTCTGGGGCTTACCATTGTTGTTAGGCTTACCACCAGAGAAGGGTTTAGGTTTCGGCGTGAACGGTGCCGAAGAGCCCGAAGGTTGAGAATTGTTGTGCTGGTTAGTAGAACCAGTCTTGAAGTCCGAGGAACCCTTCTTCGGGTTCCGAGCAATAAATGGCTTACCAGCCTCACGCTTCTTGGTTTCTTCGCGCTTCCAATATCGATTGTCAATACGAAGAACTTCCAGATGATAAGCGGCGAGCGTCGCCGGCTCGGCCAACCGCGCCATTTCGTCCTTGATGCGTTCAGCCAGGCCTCGTCCATAAGCCCATTTCAGGGCGGCAGAATCCCAGTTGGTACTAGCAGCCAGGGTGTTGAACCGGATGTTCTCGGTTTCCTTCATCTTAAGGTTACCAAGGGCGTCCTCGGCCTTGCCTTGGGCGTCGTAAACGCCGAAATTGTCCTGTAGCTCCTTTACAAGGGCCGTGAAGGATGACGTCCAGGCCGGCAGCGAGTCGAGGTCCGGGTCGAGGATATCGGGGACAAACCATTCTTTGGCTGACCCACTGAGATAAGAAAGGGTGTAGTTCACCTTCCGCTGGTCGGTGAAGTACTTGGGACGGTCATTGAAGACCAGGGCGAGATTGATGAAGAACGTCTTGAGTTTTCGGGGGTCCGAACCGTCGAATACCTCGGGCTCCTTGACCTTGCTCTTGGATTCAGAGCTGTCAGAGGGACGGCCGAGTGCGGCGAGAACGGAGCCGAGGGTTTCCATAGAAACCTTAAACCCCGAGAGGAGATCCAACATAGCACGTTGCTCGTTGGGGATGTCAGGAGAGTTGGAGGAACGAGGTCCACCAGGTCCACCAGGACCACCAGGTCCGCCGGGACCGCCAGGTCCACTGGGGTCACCAGGCTCACCACGCAGTAAACCGCTGGATTCGTCATCCAGGTCATCATGATTGTTGTCGGCGCCCAGGTCATCGGGGTCGACAGGAGGGTCTTGATCGTCGTGATCACCAGTATCCAAATCAAAGTGAGGAGGTGGGTCACGAGGAGATTCAGAAGCAGCTCTGCGTTGGGGTTGTTTACCCATACGGCGAGCGATGGCTTGGAGGATTGGAGAGTCAATTCGAGTAGTAGGCCGGCCCCGAGCCGGAGCGACCACGGGGGGTTGTCCGCGGCGAGGGGTCAGGACTTGGACAGGTTGTCCGTCACTAGTGAACAAAGTACTGTACTCGAATTGCTGTTCTTCTTCCATGGCTTCAGGAAGAGTCGACGTAGTTGGAACTGTAGCTGGACCGAAACCGCGATTACGGCGATGTGGTTGACCGATGGCTGAGATGGATTCGGAGAAAGGGGCGAAAGATTGGGCTGTTGTGAAGAAAGTGTTTTCTTCGGAGTTAGCTCTGGATTGAGCTCGAGTTTTCGGAGGCATAAAAAATGATATGTCAGTAACGATGTTAACGGATTGAGTTTAATTATACTGTTAAGATCATGCAACCCGTGTAACCGTGCCAAAGGTCACAGAGTGTCTAAGTGCGGAAGACGAGTGGGACAGTAGTGAAGTTATTAACAACACCGCCGTTACGCCGTTAGTCCCCGGAGGTCAAGAGTATAAGAGGGAGGAGCTGAGTAGCAGCCAAGTCGGAGCGGCGGTATCGCCGATGACGAGGAGCGAGCCAAAGAACTTATAAGTCCAAAGGCTGTAGAGAGAGTACTTCTAGGCGTTGAGCCTGAAGACTTAGAGAGCACAGAGTGAAGGAGGGAATCTAAGTCGATAATTAAACTGAGGAACTACAGTAGCATACAAGCAGTATTTATATCTACGGAGCGGCGCAGCGGTGCGGAGCGCCAGACTAACTACTAGGAGTTATACGTGTAGTCCTGCAGGGTAAAGTAAAAGACAATAAAGAGGGACTAGAGTGAAAGGGTATGTGTAGCGAGAAAGAACAATAAGGAAGAGATTACAATAAAGGTGGATTGTCGGAATGCCAAGCGGCGAACTGGGGGCCCGAGGCATGGGCTTGACAGAGACTGAAATTTTGGACGATCCAACCAGGGTACAGATGATTGATACATGCATTAGAATTGAAGATCTGTGGCAGGATCAGGCAGATATGTTTGAAGTCCTGACTGAAAGTCGCAATGACATCCCTGTGGGATCTATAGTGCAGAAAGACATTGTGGAAAGTTTTCTACGAGACCTTTGTCAAGTCCATGCCTCGGGCCTCCATCTCACCGCTCGGTATTCCGAAGATCTGCCTTTTATTGTAATCTCGCCTTATTGTTCTTTCTCGCTACACATACCCATTCATTATAGTCCCTCCTTATTGTCTTTTACTTTACCCTGCAGGACTACACGTATAACTCCTAGTAGTTAGTCTGGCACTCCGCACCGCTGCGCCGCTCCGTAGATATAAATACTGCTTGTACGCTACTGTAGTTCCTCAGTTTAATTATCAACTTAGATCTCCCTTCCCAACTTATCTCTTCTCTAAGTCTTCAGGCTCAACGCCTTGAAGTACTCTCTCTATAGCCTCTGGACTTACAAGTTCTTTGGGTGCTCCTCGTCACCGGCATTCCCGCCGCTCCGACTTGGCTGCTACTCAGCTCCTCCCTTCTATACTCTTGATCTCCGGGGACTAACGGCATAACAGCGGTGTTGTTAATAACCTCACTACTGTCCCATTCGTCTTCCGCACTTAGACACTCTGTGACCTCTGGCACGGTTACACGGTGTGCATGATCTTAACAACCTTTCCATTGATGATGAACGAAGGAACATTGCCATAGTTGCTAATCAAAGCGTGGCATATGAAGATCATAATGATCATCCAGTGGTAGTAGCAAATCAATCTAATGGATTACGCGCTGTTACTCCTGAGATCAATAATAAAGATGAAGAAATTGAGAGTGTATTGGACCAAGGTTCACAAATTGTTGTGATAGACCGATTGATAGCTATAGGTCTAGGAATTACCTGGGATCCAGAATTCACGATCAGAATGCAGGATGCAAGTGGAAAATTAAATCAAACTCTTGGTTTAGCAAGAAATATTCCATTTAAATTTGGTGAAGTTACGGTGTATTTGCAACTACACGTACAAAATAAAGCTCCATTTCAAGTGTTATTAGGGAGACCTTTTGACGTCTTGGTGGAAAGTGAAATTAGGACCTTTGGAAACGGAGATTCCGAAATAACAATCAGCAATCCAAACTCACACAAGAGGGTTACTGTAGGAACCTATCCTCGTGGCCAGAAAGGTCGAAACATTCAAATTAATACCTCAAGGTATAACGAGCTAAAGAATGTTCCACCTGATAATGAAAAGTTGACAGGTGAAAATGATTTAAAGGGAAATTTTCATTCCTCAATGAGTTGAGTAGCGACCAAGGAGAGGATGAATACGCTATAAGCTTCCACTTTGATGAAAAGCAAAACATCGTATTAGATGGATACAAAAGATGTGAACAAGAAACATTCTCTCAGAAGGAACTTTCTGAAGTATATGTTCTTGCGTTTAGAGAACATTTGAAGTCTCAAGACAACCAAGCTGAAGAAATAATTGATTGTTACCTCAATCAAAAGTCAATTGGGGATAAACAAGTACTCTGTGTATGGAGAGATGGTGTATTAGGCAAATTTGACGATCAATTGAATAATGATCAATTCAATTTAAATCCGATAAAGTCGTTCTTCCTTCAGAATGGAAGAATCAAGCCTAAACCTATACGAAGAAGAGTTCAGGAGAGGCACTTTGTTGAACCTATACTACAAAATTTTAGTTTGGGGGAGAATTGCGATAAACCTGAATCCCCAGAGACCACACAGAATCAATGAAATAACGAAAACACCTCTGAAATGGTCAGAGATGATAATTGGAATAAACCTAAAAACTCTCAGAGAACTAGGAAGAGAATGGTTTGGTATGAAGTACTCAAAAGAGGAACTGAATCATTTCAAAGATCTCAACCGAGTTTTGAGAAAGTAAGATATGAGTCAAGGCAATGAGAGAAAGGAAAAGCCCTAGACTTGAAAGACAGGGAGGAGAATGTTCAGTTAGACCAATTGAATGAACCTCCAATGAACAAACTCGACAAGCGTATTAAATTGAATCAGCAGGATAAATCTCCTATCAATTTAATAGATGAAACGATCAAACATGTGGTTAATGAAGCCCTAGGAGTTGAGAAACCCATTAACTTGAATACAGAAGAAGTGTTTACGAAGTACAAACCTGTTGACAAGAAGGTTAATCCTATAAAGGCGACATTACCAGATGGATTTAGAATTGAAAGACATATTCATGGAGATCCGTTGTTGGAACTACCTGAATTATTGAAACATCCTAAACCGTTTGTACCGACGGGAAGGTACATGGAAGAAAGGAATGAGATAATCGACAAGAATCATCCTGAAGGATTTTTGTGGGAACAAGAGAGAAATCTTATGCACGAAATGATGTGTAAACAAGAAGCAGGTTTTGCTTGGGAACCAAGTGAAGCTGGAACCTTTAAAAATGAATTCTTTCCACCCGTGAAAGTACCTGTCATTCCACATGAACCATGGGTCGAAAGGAATATACCAATTCCGCCAGGTATCTTTGAGGATGTCTGCAAAATAATTAAAAGTAAAATTGACTCAGGAATATATGAACCATCAAATGCTAGTTGCGTTCGAAATGGTTCTGTGTCATTAAGAAAGATGGCAAGAGTCTGCGATTAGTACATAGTTTGGAACCTTTGAATAAGGTTACCATCCAACACTCAGGTGTACCTCCTGCAACGGCAGATCCCACAAGATCCTTCAGTAGAAGATCTTGTGGAGGAACCTTAGATTTATACGTTGGATATGATGAACGCGAATTAGATGAATTGTCTAGAGACATGACGACATTTCAAACGCCTTATGGACCACATAGGTTAGTGAAGCTACCTATGGGGTGGACAAATTCAGTACCTATATTTCACAACGACATGACATATATTCTACGAGATGAAATACCACACGTAACAATTACTTACATTGATGATGAACCTGTAAAAGGACCATCAACTCGATATGAATTACCAGAAGGAGGTTACGAAACTATTCCAGAAAATCCTGGAATTAGACGATTTGTTTGGGAACATTTCCAAAACATGGATAGAGTAATACAACAAATGAAATATGCGGGAGGGACCTTTAGTGGAACCAAAGCATTTCTTTGTTGTGAGGAGACAATTGTCGTGGGACATAGATGTACCTATGAAGGCAGTATGCCGGAAGAACATATTGCTCAAGTAGTCCTAGAATGGCCTGCATGTCGTAATAAGACGGAGGTTCGAGCATTCTTAGGGACTGCAAGTCAATTGAGAATGTTCATTGCGAACTTTGCTAAGAAAGCAGCTCCTTTGACTAAGTTGACGAGTAACGTTCCATTTGAATGGAATGAAAAATGTGACAAAGCAATGGACAAATTAAAGGATGGAATCCGAGACTGTCCAGCTTTGAGACCAATTAATTTTGATTGGGATGTTTACTTAGCGGTGGATACCTCTTACAAGGCTGTGGAATGGTATATCTATCAAATTGATCTGTCTGAAAAGAAGAAGTTCTTCAATTACTTTGGATCAATGACTTTAAATGAACGCGAAGCACGATTCTCGCAATCTAAGAGAGAATTGTATGGCTTGAAATTAGCATTGGAAGCTAGTAATTATCATGTCTATGGATGTAGATGTTTAACAGTTGAAACCAATGCTAGTTATATTAAAGGCATGCTAGATAATCCTAGTTGTGGTCCTAATGCAACCATAAACCGTTGGATTGAGCATGTACGAAACTATCACTTTACATTAATCCATGTAAAAGGTGCAACCCATGGTCCTGATGGATTATCACGAATCACACGTGGTGGATGGCAAACAAAGCATCCAGAAGTAAATCCAGAAGATTACGTTGATGAGGATGGTGGGGAACTGTCATGCCCTGGCTACAACCAGACCCACCCCAGTACCAGCTATCACCTCCCATTGACCTCCACACCTCCCAAATACCACCACGCACCTCCCTAACTATCACCATTCCCCTGACATACCTACCCAAACATCCCAATGTTCACCCCAATACGCATACAACACCCTCCTAATAGCCAGCCCCTTTAAGTACTAAATCTCGATTACCTCCCTCCCTAGATTAGCTGCCTCATGTTCCAGATGTTCTCTTGTTCACTTCCCGTATCTACTTAAGTAGCGCCGCAACGTCCAGAAGCCCCAGCTTGGTATATTTTGATCACACACCCTTTACATAGGTCCAGTCCCTGTCCCTTTGTACCTGCTACCTATACGGAATTCCCTTTACTCTCAGTCTCTTTATCTCTGTTTCTCTCTACTCTTGTTACTGTCTCAACGATTGCCTATCCGATCCAATATATGCTTTCACTTCACGTCTAAGCAACCTGACCAACCTCCCCAATACCTCCTTGAGCTCCCCCATTGCTCCCCAAGCTTCGGGATCTCAATCTAGGTAATGTCAAAGCTACTTCTTACGTCGAATGTCGAAGCTACTTCTTATGTCGAACGACGTAACGCTTCTCCGTTACAGCCTCCCACACTCGAGGACAACCGTCTTCGAGTTCAGTCCCCAGGAACCTACCACCCTGGGCGTATACATCCTTAGGAGCTCACGCGCTCTATACCTATTCTCTCTACGACCTATTCAATCCTATGTCAACGTTCTAGCAAGTACAACTCCTCCTACGCAACGCTACTAGGTTCCGTACCTCCACCTCCACTACCTACGCCTTAGGGACCTCCTTGGACCTTACAGGAACCTCTTCAAGGGTCACATCTCCCAACTCTAGCCATCACTAGGTCATTCCCGTCCTCGGTCGCGGTTTCCGTAGCTCCCTTCGAGCTCCAGCCTGCTCCTAGCACGCTACAACATAAACTCATCATACCAAAAACCTACCCTAAGACCTATTCTGACCCAGGTCTTACAGGAACCAATTAATTTTATTATGGGAGATGGGGAAACGGAAGAACTGTATCAATTTGATGACTTCAAAGATCAAATTGACCCTAGAAGTGGTTATTTATACGAAACAGCTCAAGAAGCTGATGATATCGAATTAGATGTACAAGAAGCTCTGGATGAAGAGCGCAGCTACGAGATTCGTAGGAACCACATGTTAGAATCCAAAGATGCGACATGTGAAGTCTTCAGTAGGGATTTATTCCCTACATTCGATGAAGAATTTGTACGAAACAATCTGTACCCGGAGATACATAGATCTTCTGAGGGAAATAGATTGGACGAATTAATTCCTTTGATTAGAGATTATTTGTCAAACCCAACGGACAAATTCCTGGGTGGCACGTCGAAAGAAGAACGGATTGAATTTATTAGATTGATTAAGAAATTTCAAGTGGACGACCAAGGAAGGTTGTACCATAGGAATACGGATCAATCTGATCAACCACAATTAGTGGTGGAAAAAGGAAAGCGTATGCACATGCTGAATAGTGCACATGATTGTCTAGGACATAAAGGAGTCTTTGCAACGAGTGATTTCTTGCAGAAACAATTCTGGTGGCCTGACATATATAAAGACGTGGAATGGTATGGATAATGCAGGTCAAATGAAAAATATGCTAGCTTGGCTAGAAGAGAAGTATGGAATTAAAGGAATAAGAATTTCCGCCTACAACTCTCAAGCTAATGGCAAAATTGAAAGAGCGCATTTGGATATACGCCAAGCTTTAATCAAAGCAACTGGTGGAGATGTATCTAAGTGGTTCTACTTTTTGAAGATAATACTATGGGCAGATAGAGTTACACCGAGATGTGGTCTAGGTTGTTTTCCATATTTCCTGGTAACAGGAGACAAACCGTTGCTTCCCTTTGATATAGTGGAATCAACTTGGTTAGTGAATGCACCTAATAGAGTCTTAACTAGAGATGAATTAATTGGATATCGGGCTCAAGCTCTGTTGAAACATAACTCATTCATTGAGAAAGTACGACGAAGAGTAGATGCAAACAAAGTTGCAGAGCTACAAAGATTTGAACGAAAATATTGACATACAATAAGAGACTGGAATTTCAAACCAGGGCAATTAGTCCAAGTTAGGAATTCTGGGATCGAAAAGAGTTTGGATAAAAAGATGTATCCAAGATATAGGGGACCTATGGTCGTTATTAGGCGAACCAAGGGTGGCTCTTATATTATTGCTGAAATGGATGGAACAGTACTCAAAGAGAAGGTCGGAGCCTTCAGAGTATTGCCACATTTTACACAAAATGAACCGATTGAATTGCCAAACAATATTCACGAGCTTATCGACTTAACTGCCGAACAATTAGATTTAATGGTGGAAGACGAAGATGAATATTGGATGACACCAGAAAATGATTACATATTCGATGCCATACTGCATCTGAGACTCTCAGATACCAACTCTGATGAAGAACTCAGTGAGGAAGAGGATCAATAATTAGATTGAAACTCTAGATGATATACTGTTACAAACGAACATCATAAAATGAGTGGCGATGGTAAGATGATGCATCTACTATACAGCTGTGATGGCATAAAGACAGTAGGCATGGAATGAACGAATACGAATAGGCGAAACCATGTAAAGACAGTGGATCAACAAGAAGAACTGTTTGATAGTATTTATGAATTTTAAACGAATGCATCTAAATGATGATGTATCAGTTTAAATAAAAATCAATTAGATGGATTGCAGACCTAGGCAGAGACATGTCCTTTGTCATCCATCATAGGAGTAACACCACGAGGGAATGGAGTAGTAACCCGTTCGACGGTCTTAATGACTGGAACAGCAATCTCCGTAGGAGTGACGACGGTGTCCTCAGAACCAGTGGTGGGAATACTCTGAGCAGTAGCGAAACTTGTGTCAGAAGCAGAAGAATCTAATCCAGAATCTTGACGACTTTTCAAGATGCTGCAAGCTTCATCCGCAATTACCTTGGCAATACGTGCACGAGTTGCATAAGTTTTGACCAAGTTGGCGTTAAATTTGAATTCAGCTGCCTGAAAGTTCAGTGTAGCAGCAATGAATTTGATACTTTGCAACTCAAGAGGAGCTGGCGGAGTATCGAGATTAGAAGATACGGCTTGAGCAAGAGCATGATTGATATGCTTGCTATGGGTCACTAAATACAAAATAAGAATCCATTTGAATCGGATTGGAATTAAATTGAATCACCTTTATCTTCGGCAAGACACGACATACAGTTAGAAGAAACATGACTGTCAGCGTGGCAATGCATCTTGCTGGGATGAGGGGGAACACCGTTCACACCAGACTTTTCATCCTTATTGGATCCTTTGTTGGAACCAGTGGTTGGATAGGGAGTGCTGCGACGGTTCTACGACATAGCATAAGTCGTGAATACAAAACATGATACAAATTGTCAGCGACTGGTTCTAGTAACGGATGTCACCAGGCGTCACACTCAAGAAAACCTCAAACAGCGGGGCGATAAAAGGGAATAAGCAAAGTTCTGGGCTAAACCAGGTAGAATAGACGAGATCAAAGCTAAGGAAATACAGCAAGTAACTACAGCTTATATACAAGTAAACAACCCTCCACCCTACTAATGCCCAACGCCCTGGGTTAGTGGTAAACATGAGTAGAACATAAGTAAAGCAATGTGTAAGTAATGAAAGCTCGATCGTCATGCTGTATATGTGTTGTGAGACTGCTGTGTTTAATATAAGTAAATGAAAAGCACATGTTGTATCAGTAAGCATAAATAATAGGTCAGGTGACAAGATCAGACAAGATATAGGATAAGGGAGATAGAAGATAAGACAAAAGATAAAAGATAAGACAAGATAAGGAAAAGATAAGATGAAAAAGAAGTGATTGTAACACAAATTGGACTCACTTTGATAAAAGAGAGAGCTGGCTTCTGTTTGAAACTGCGTTCAGTTCCAGACACAAACTCGTCCTCGGAGGCTGAGTTCATCTGAACAGATTGATAAATCAAATTAATTGAGATTAGATCTGAAGATTTACCTCAACATCAGAGTCGAAACCAACGGATCTAAGTTCATGTTTGACGTCACGAGAGGAAGCAAATCTTGTCATCTTCTTCTTGGACTTCTTCATGGAACGAGAATTATCAGAACGAGTAGAGGCCTCGTGATCGGAGTGAACTGAACGAGCACGATTGAGGAGACAATTCCTGACAAAAGTGTTCTGAAAGACTATTAATGTAAATGGTCATGAATAAAATTAATACATACACGAGCATCATTGGCAAAAGCCATGAATTTGAGATGTTGCTCAAAGTGAGAATCACTGACGATGTCAGGAAATAGTTTGTGCCCGAGACACAAAGTATCAATTATGCTTTGACGAGCAGTCAAGTTAGAAATTTGTCTAACATGGCTACGGAGTGTAACAGGCTTTTCCTGATAATAAACGAATCAATTGAATTGAATAAATAAAACATACCAAGAGATCATGAAGATACTCAGTGGATCAATGTAAGACAGAGATTGTTGCCTTGTCGGGATTGTTCGTCTTCTTGCCTTTGTACGAAGCAAGTAGCTGCTGCAAAGCACCCAAGTGGGGCTCTGCAACTCGAGCAACGTCAAGATCCTTTTTGTGATGGATAGGCATGCTAGGATGAACAATGATAGATGTTGATGGAACTTTATATGGAATGAGAGCTCGATTCAGTTCGACTAATGCAAGTCGACTTGGAACGAATGGCATATGAAAAGCCAATGAGCCTGAGCTTTTATACCAAAATCAAACTCCTGACCAAATTAGGACAACTGAGGACAGTTGGATTCTTTAGTTTGAGGGAGGAGGATATCGATTTGATTGAAAATTTACAAAATTTCAATTAGGTTAATAGTTTTGCAATTAGATTGAATGGTATTGCAAACACAGCGACCCAGAATTGATCAAAGTGATCAGACAGAAGGCCAAAATATGCGATATGAGTAAAGAAACTGCGCTCAGAACCTGAAAGTGAAGTTGAGAATACCTCCCGACGTCGTTATGATCAATGGCAAATGGAGATCGACTTGAGCACTCAGGACAACGAAGACAGGAAAGTCTTGCGGACCTGATCTCGCGTGAGTTCATGCTAGGATCCGGAAGTGAGTCTTAGTTTGAACTCCTATTCATAGGTGGAGCTCAGAGCTGGGCTTGATAATTTGCAAGCACCCATTCAGATTAAAAACATGAATCGAGTAGAACAGTGCATTGAACAAACCAAGGAGAATTTGCTCATTCAAATTAATATGAATAAGCAGGTACATCGCTTCAATCAAATTAAATGGGATAACCAAAGAAATTGGCCCAGGACTTAAGTTCACTCATTCAAATTAATATGAACATAAGCATAAAAGCTCGTAAATTGATATATACAGGACAGCAGTAAGCTATCCACAATTAAAAGCAATAGGTAAAGTTACCTACAAGAAATATAAGGAAAACACAAAAAGACATTAGATTAATAAATCTAATAAAACAAAATGGTCTCGATTGACCGGTGGTCCTGAAAAGGTCCATAATGAGATTTTGGGTTTTGAGAAACCCAGGTGACATTGACCGCGAGTGGTCAGCTATAGTGAGATACAAGGGCATGAGAGCCCGTCCGTGCGTGTATGGAAAAACAAAATAAAATTTAATAAAAAACGACGCTCCGATGAACCAGCTATGAGTCAAGAGTCTGCGCCTGCTCCACCCCCTGTTCAGGAGACAGAGTTGGCTCGGCCAAACTCTCGATCATAGGGAGATCCAATTCCATTGGAATGGATCCCCCTACCTGGCTGCTGGAACCCTCATCTGCCGATCCCTTCTCCACTTCTTTGAGGCCTTCCAAAGCCTCGGTAGCAGAATCCGGAGGCGGGGAGGACTCGACCAGGTGTCCTTTGTCATCGATACGCGCCATTGACTCTCCAGAATGGATGCTGCGGAGCAGCTCAATCCATTCACCAGGAGTCCGGTTATCGAAATCCAGCCCACTCAAATTGAATGGACTGGGCCAATGGAACAGAGTGGCCAAAATGGTCCACTCGTTCAGATTGATTGCCTGACAATTAGGTTTGGCGGCCTTGAGAGCCTCCAATACAACAACGGGGTCCTCTCCTGCATTCTGCAGATCCAAGATGGATCGCAAGAAGAGTTCCCGCATTGTATCAAAGAGGGATCCAACTTGCTTCAATTGGTTGTTGAGGTCGGCGGCTTGGTGTAATGAGTTTGCTAGATCTAAAAACGATCAAACAAATTAAATTAAATCAAATTGAATGAAATGTAATGGAAAAACTTACTATGCGTACTGCTAGTAGAAGCGGCATGAAGCGCATTGAGCGCATCCATGGCCAACTCCACGTCCAAGGATCCCAAGCATTTTAAACTCCGTGAGGACCACGCTTGACATTTGTACCCTGGGAGTGGGGCAGAATTCGCCTCTAAATCTCCTCGAGCGAGCGCTGAAACGCAAGCCTGATTGGGGAGAGAAGGCTACATGAATTGATACATGTTAGCAATTGAATTAAATAAAAACATCAGAATATAACTTACGTCGCGAATCACCCGATTCACCTGCATTAAGTCCTGCATCGTGAAACAAGCGTTTTGAGTCTCCAAGATGGAGCCCAGCTCGAGAAACTCAGGATTAATGGCAAGAAGGGGATTCTCGCGATTCAAGGCAGCGCTATTCTATTAAATTAATAGAATTGGTATTAAATAAATCAAATTAAATCACTATGACTTACCCGGGCATGTGCAAACTTAGGAAAAGGTGTAAAGGCACCAGTTGACTGCTCTGGAAGCTGTAGGCGTCCTTGAGCATCGGCCAATAGCACCGGCTGAAAGGTACTATCTGGGGAACGCTCAGGCGCGGGCTTTGCAGCAGCCTTGGTAACCTGTTTGGTGATGGAGACTCGTTTGTGTTAAGATCATGTCCACCGGGTAACCGTGCCAGAGGTCACAGAGTGTCTAAGTGCGGAAGACGAATGGGACAGTAGTGAGGTTATTGACAACACCGCCGTTACGCCATTAGTCCCCGGAGATCAAGAGTATAAGAGGGAGGAGCTGAGTAGCAGCCAAGTCGGAGCGGCGGTATCGCCGATGATGAGGAGCGAGCCAAAGAACTTATAAGTCCAGAGGCTACAGAGAGAGTACTTCAAGGCGTTGAGCCTGAAGACTTAGAGAAGAGATAAGTTGGGAAGGGAGATCTAAGTTGATAATTAAACTGAGGAACTACAGTAGCGTACAGACAGTATTTATATCTACGGAGCGGCACAACGGTGCGGAGCGCCAGACTAACTACTAGGAGCTATACGTGTAGTGCCTACAGGGTAAGGTAAAAGACAATAAGGAGAAACTAGAACATAAGGGTATGTGTAGCGAGAAAGAACAATAAGGAAAGATTACAATAAAGGTGGATCTTCGGAATACCGAGCGGCGGTATGGAGGCCCGAGGCATGGGCTTGACAGTTTGACTGAACGACGAGGCATTGAAGCTACAATCAAATTGAATTAATAAAATAAGATGAAAAATGAAGAATAAAGTCTTACCAGAGATGGAAGATGTTGTTTTGAGGCATTTGGGAGGAGGCGCAGAGTCCTCATCCTCATCCTCATCTTCATTTTCAGATTCAACTTCAGTGGAAGTCGAATCTTCATCGGTGGCAACGATTTGCCGAGATTTTCCTTTTGAAGTAGTTGGCGCGTTCTTCCTCGAACGCAGGGGGGGAGTCGAACCCTTTTGTAAATCGTGGCAGAAGGAGTAGGATCAGAAACTTTTGATTCCGCCACTACTTTGACAGAGACCTTGGGTTTAGACCCCATCTTCACCGAAGAAGCCTTGCTAGACAAAGAGGCACGAGGTACTATGTCTATGGCAGGGGATCCACCCAAAAGTTTGTTATCGGAATCTTTAGAATGGGCGGAACGAGGAGAAGAGACTAAAATAAAAAACAAGCAAAATGAATAAATGAAACAAGAATCAATGAATTAAATGAATAACTTACGAAACCATGCCTTGAGGCTCTCCACCTCCCGATTCCTTCGAAGTGCCCTAGGAGGTACGACTGGTGTTCTGGTAGCAGGAGGAAGAGGGATGACATTGGAAGCCTTGGGTTTCGGAGCCACGGGAAGAACTGTCATGCCCTGACTACAACCAGACCAGTCCCAGTAACCACCACACGTTACCATACGCCCTACCCACCTCCTGTATGTCCTCCGCACCTCCCCAAGTACCACCAGACACCCAAACGTCCTTCACCCCGACACGCGTATGAAAGCCCTCTAGCCAATAACCCCTTTAAGTATTAATCTCGATTACCTCCCTCCCTCCGATTAGCTACCTCATGCCTCCAGATGTTCTCTTGTTCACTTCCCGTACCTATTTAAGTAACGCCGCAATGTCCTGAAGCCCCAGCTTGGTATATTTTGATCACACACCCTTTACATAGGTCCAGTCCCTGTCCCTTTGTACCTGCTAACCGTACGGAATTCTCTCTATTATCTGTTTCTCTACCTCTGTTTCTCTCTACTCTCGTCTATTGTCTCTCTGATCATCTGTACGATCGAATATACGCTTTTACTTCACGTCTAAGCAATCCGAGTGAGTTCCCTAGCTCCCTCGAACAATACTAAAGCTCCCCAAACGCCTACCGCCTTGGTGAGCTAACCTCCCCAAACCTCCTCGAGCTCCCTAGCTATCCTATAAGCTTCGGGACCTCTGTCTAGGTAACGTCGAAGCTACCCCATACGTCGAACTACGTACTGCTCCTCCGTTACCAACTCCCACACTCGAGGACGTCCATCCTCAAGCCTAGCCCCCGGGACCTACCATCCCCGGCACATCCCTTCTCGGGAGCTTATACCCTCGAGACCCATTTACATATACGACCCACTCGATCCTATATTGACGTTCTAGCGAGTACAACTCCTACTACGCAATATCGTACGGTCCCGCACTCTTCCTTAACCTCCCTACCCTGAGGGACCTCCCCGGACCTCCTAGGAACCCCTTCAAGGGTCACCACCACTTCGTTCTAGCTACTACTAGGTCGTTCCCGTCCTCGGTCGCGGTTCTCGTAGCTCCCTTCGAGCTCCAGCCTGCTCTTAGCACGCTACAACATAAACCTCCACATACCAAAACCTTCCCTAAGACCTATTTTGACCCAGGTCTTACAAGAACACCCTGGCCGCATAGTGAGGCGAAGGGATCTAGTTCTTTGGGAGGCACCAGACGCATCATGGTGCTTCCCTCGCGGAAACATAAACAGAAAGGAATAGGAATTGCTGGAAATCGTTCGAATTTTTAGGAATCCTATAAAACTGAATTAGGAGAAAAGAATATTAAAGGCTGAATGGCACACTTACCAAAGCCTGAGATCGATGATCGGGGGGAATGCCCCATTGTTGTTCTAAATTATCGCGAAGGAACACGGGAAGACCTTGGGATAAAAATGTAGCAGTCGCAAGGACGTGCTCCGCGGATAAAGGACAGTTGGCCCGACCAATCCAGAAATCATGAATATAAATCTAGATTGAAGGCATTTTAGTTGAAATGAAATGAGAGAGGAAATCCGTTTACGCACTAAGAATGGAGCGGCCTCCTCGAATACCTCATAAACTTCCGGCGGCTCTGTAGATGGCGAATCATCTGTTAACACCTGCAAAGTTCAAATTGCCATTTGGGAAGAACAAAACAAGTCCAGGCCAGAGGCCACAGATAATGGAAGTAAACTCTCAGGAGGAAAACAAAAAGGGACCAAAGAACGAGGATACGAGAAAGCAGGAAGAGAACTAGGACGGTTGTAATCTGGTGAATGTTGAGAATTAAACAAAGGAAGAGTCGATTTGGATTGGAGACCCGCCAGTAGAACCTGGGCCTCCAATAAGGAGGTAGGAAGAAGTGTAGTTGAGGCTGAAGATCGAGTTTGACTCGAGGTTGAAGCCATTTCGAATTAAAAGAGATGGGAGAAGGGAATAAAGAGAAAAACGGACTTCAACAAAAAATTTGTTGAACCCCGTGCCCTGGCCAAATAAACGTACACACTGAATCAGCGCGTACATCAGAGCAGCTCTCTGTGAAATGGAAGCTCGTTCTGTGAATAGATGATTAAAAGATTGTGAATTAAATTTTCAAACGTGATATGAATACCAAAAAAGTATTCAATTCAAATCGAGCGCTAAACTGTTGCGATTGGTAGCAGGCATGTGAATAAATTGATAGAATGAGTGCTAGAAACCCATTTGAGGGCATCCAAATTGATTGGAAAGCACGGAGAAGTAGAGAT
>JANVFT010000171.1:0-37582 GCA_028011325.1 Lentinula lateritia | reverse complement strand
GAACCATATCCTACGACACCTAGTTGAACTCATGATCAGCTGAAGTTGTTCTCCTGAATGTTGAACCGCCGCTAGGGACGGAGGGATGGAGAAACAGAGGCGTCCGGGAATTCAGCTTGGTGATACAGTTCGGTGATTGGGTGATGAACACAGTGTTGATTGGGTTCGATGAAGCCGTGGTTCATGTTCGTGTTTTCGATGACCAGAACGTGGAACATAGAATGTATCTCTGGTGGGGCCAGCGCCAGTGATGAGTAAGTACTCCAGTAGCCTCAACACCGGCGCCAATTGACGCTTTCGAACGCCTCGATGTCAACAGCGTCTTCCTTCAGCAGATCTTTACCATACTTCACCATATACAGCTACAGCAAGCACCTTGACCAAGGGATTGCCTGAAAACAGGCCCTAGAGGCACTGTCCATGGCAATGATCCATTGCCATTGCCACCTAGAGCAAATGTCCATGGACTGGACTGGACTTGGCTCTGAATGGTTTGGCATGGCTGGAGTGTGTGCTCTCAGAAAATAGCAATAGCCAGATATCCATTCTTGCATGTAATATGTATGATGTTTTCATTTGCAGCAGATGTGCTGTGTTGTGCTGTGCTGCGCTGATCATATGCATGTTTTCTGGCTTTAACAAACAGTTGTTAACACAGATATATAGGAATGGCAGACATAACTTTGAGAACATGATGAACAAGGCTCTGCCAATTTCCAAAGTACCATGTAGCCAGCCTGTGCAGGTTCATCAGGGTTACATCATACATGTAGCTTTAGTCCTTTTAGTAAACACATGAATATCATCTCAGTGTAAACTTGTTTAGAATAACATCTAGGGTGCCAGCCAGGAGGTCCAAGTAAGTAATGAAAAGAAATTAACAAAAAGCAAAGCAAAGCTATTTTAGTTACACATCTCTTACTTGTTCATTATTTATTACATTCTTTTACTCACTGAATTGGGGCAAGTATCTATCAGAAAGTACAGAGTGAATATGGGTTCTATTCCAATCTGCAATGACCACACTCCCATTGTCTCACATGATTTCCAGAACTTTGAACATCATTTATATGATTGGAGAAGATGTGTTGGGTGGAGGAGTTGATTGTGTAAGATGTGTTTGTGTAAGATGTTGGAGAAAGTGGAAGATACAAAGATGAGGAAGATACATCTGCAAAACATGGATGTTTGCCAGAGCAAGGATACTGGCTGAGAGCGCTGTCCAGCACTGAAAGCACTCCCAGCATTATTGATCAGCTGCTGGGAGTGCTTTCCTGCTGGACAGCACTGTCAGCTGCTCCCCAGCTATTAGCCGAAAATCCAGGTTTTACAGATGTGGGGCTGTATCCCAATCAATTGTTGGAGACAATTTGTTGCAGTGTTGGGGGGGGGGTTGGTTTGTGTAAGATGTTGGAGATGGTGGGAGATGCAAAGATGAGGAAGATCTGTATCCAAATCAATGACTGAATGATATAGATTGACTGTTGACTGTTGAACATTGGCTTGATAAGATGATCACAGTACCGGAATGAAAATGCACAGTGTGTATAGTAAGTTGATCCATCGAAATTGCATAGATAATTTTGAATGTCAGCTGATTTGTGCAGAGTCACATCCAAACCATGATATCATCCTGCATCGAGTATATTTTACTTTGTATGTACCCTTGCTCACTTATGATTCCATTATCTGGAGTGCATCGGTGTGTGTGTTACAATGTGTGTCAGAAGAGGGGGCAACTTGGAGTGGTTGGGGCTGTGGTGGCTGGATTTGGCAATGCGGATACTGTTTTGTGAAGATCTGGGTCAAAAATAGGTCTTAGGGTGGATTCGGATATAAGGAGTTTACGTTGTAGCGTGCTAGGAGCAGGCTGGAGCTCGAAGGGAGCTACGGGAACCGCGACCGAGGACAGGAATGACCTAGTAGTTGATAAGACAGAGAGGTGTGACCCTGGTGGAGGTCCCTGTAAGGTCCTGAGAGGTCCCTAAGGCATAGGTAGGGAGGATGGATGTACGGAACCTAGTAGTATCGCGTGGTAGGAGTTGTACTCTCTAGAACGTCAATATAGGATTGAATAGGTCGTATGGGAATTGGGTATGGAGGGTCTAAGCTCCTGAGAAGATATACACCCGGGAGGATAGGCTCCTGGGGACTGGGATCGAGGGTGGATGTCCTCGAGTGTGAGAGGGTGTAACGGCGAAGTGTACGTAGTTCGACGTAGGAAGCGGCTTCGACGTTACCTAGATCGAGATCCCGTAGCTTAGGGAGCGATGGGGGAGCTCGAGGAGGTGTTGGGGAGGTTAGCTCTCCAAGGCGTTAGGCGTTGGGGAGCTTTAGTATCGTTCGAGGGAGCTCGGGGACTCACTCGGATTGCTTAGACGTGAAGTAAAAGCGTATATTGGATTGTGTAGACGATCGTTGAAACAGTAGACAAGAATAGAGAGAAACAGAGATAGAGAAATAGAGAGTAGAGAGAATTCCGTATGGTTAGCAGGTACAAAGGGACAGGGACTGGACCTATGTAAAGGGTGTGTGTTCAAAATATACCAAGCTGGGGCTTGGGACATTACGGAGCTACTTAAATAGGTATGGGAAGTGAACAAGGAACATCAGGGACCATGAGGCTGTCATGAAGTACATAGCCCCTATCATTTTCCTTTTCTCACCGTCTCTACGCCCTTATTTGTACGATACATCACTCCATCACTTTCACGTCCCACCATTGTCGAACTCCCATCGATTACTGATCCACCTGACCCCCTTCATCAATTACTGATCCATCAGTTACCCTTCTCCTTCTACCGGCTTCCGCCACCTTCCTTATTCTCAAACTGTACAGTATTACATCGTCAGTTCTCGCAGACCGGATTGTGTATATAAAGCCAGCCCCCACTACCTGGTCCCTTATCTTGACCTCTCTGTCATTATCTTGGGACCAGGTACGTGCTTACTTACTAGTACTTACAATTACGATACTAATATAACTCTGTCATTATCTTGGGACCAGTCCGCTCCTGCTCCGCTTAGTCGCTCCGCATTTACCACTCTGCTTAGTTGCTCCGCCTCTCTGCTCTGCTTAGTCACCCTGCCGCTGTGTTAAGATCATGTACACCATGTAACCGTGCCAGAGGTCACACAGTGTCTAAGTGCGGAAGACGAATGGGACAGTAGTGAAGTTATTAACAACACCGCCGTTATGCCGTTAGTCCCCGAAGGTCGAGAGTGTAGAAGGGAGGAGCTAAGTAGCAGCCAAGTCGGAGCGGCGGTATCGCCGATGACGAGGAGCGAGCCAAAGAACTTATAAGTCCAAAGGCTGTAGAGAGAGTACTTCTAGGCGTTGAGCCTGAAGACTTAGAGAGCACAGAGTGAAGGAGGGAATCTAAGTTGATAATTAAACTGAGGAACTACAGTAGCGTACAAGCAGTATTTATATCTACGGAGCGGCGCAACGGGGCGGAGCGCCAGACTAACTACTAGGAGTTATACGTGTAGTCCTGCAGGGTAAAGTAAAAGACAATAAGGAGGAACTAGAGTGAATGGATATGTGTAGCGAGAAAGAACAATAAGGAAGAGATTACAATAAAAGGTAGATCTTCGGGATACCGAGCGGCGAGGTGGAGGCCCGAGGCATGGACTTGACACGCTGCCGCTTTGTGACATTAGGTCAAGATCCATTACTGCACTGATAGCCTACCGATAAGGTTGTCCTTGCAGGACCCGCAGACACCACGTCCTCCCCAGTCCCGCCCGACCCTGAAACTCCCGCCACCCGAGTAGACTGCTCCGCGCTCCTACACGCACTTGACCCCAGAGACCAGAACCACATCCACAACACCGACGATAGCTGGTACGACTGCGACTCTCAACCCTGCCCCAACGCTCTCCACAACTCAGTCCAAGAACCAGTTATTCACAACGGTACAACCTTCTTGCCAATTCCCCATCCCCGATTGCCCACTCCCACTATGTCGACTCCTGTCCCGCCTGCCCAGACTACCGCTGCAGACGAACTCATGGCTCAGCTCATTAGACAAGTAGCCAACCTTGCTACAGCCATGGAGGAACGCTCATCCTCCAAATCCAGCATGAACAAACCCGAGGTATTCAAGGGTAAAGACAGTAATGAAGCACGTTGCTTCAAAGCTCAATTCCAGAACTGGGCATCAGAACAACCTGATCTCGCCAACAGTCAGGTAAAGCTCATCAAGTCGGCTTTGGGCTTCTTCACAGAAGGCGCTGGAGACTGGGCAACCCCCCACTTGCTACATTTCAGTGCGGAGAATCCTCCTTTTGAAGGCAGTTGGGAGAAGTTCCTTAAAGAATTTGGTCAACAATTTGAATCGATAGACCCAGGTATGGAAGCCCGTAACCTGATCCAATCCCTTAAGCAGGGCAAAGGGCAGACAGTAGCGGAATTTGCTCAGAAATTCCAGGACATCGGGAGTCGGACTGAGATGTCTGACATTGACTTAAAGGAACGCTTCTACTATGCCCTACTTCCAGAGATACGACAGAATCTGATTACGGTAAACATTGGGCAAGGAGCTGCTCGAACCCTCAAGGAAGCCATTACCCGGGCTGTATCAGTGGATGTCTACTTGCATGACCCCACCTTGACTGGTCGAAACACCGGACCTACCCGCGCCTATGTGACCCCTGCCGACCCCCATGCCATGGATATCGATGCCACCCACACCAGTAATGGGAATACAAGGGAGGCTTTCCTGGCCCGCATGCGGGGACGATGCTTCGGCTGTGGTGCCCAAGGACATGTCAAACAGAATTGCCCACACCGAGAAACTACCTGCCGTTACTGTGGACGTCGAGGACACCTGGAAGCAGTCTGCCAGGACAAGTTTATGGGACTGGACGAGACCGAGGCCGACGCCAGCAGATATCAGCCACTGGATCCGCGCCATTCTCCCTGTTCCCAAACGAATCAGTCCAGATTGCGGCCTCAACTCCACCACTTGCTCCGACTACTGTACCTGCCACTCCGAGCCCCCCTAACCAGGACTTCTCAAACCAGATTGGTCAAATAAGGGAATTACTCGATCGTGCTAACGCTATGTCCTCCTCGGCCTCTGGCTTACAACAGGGTTTTTAAAGAGGGTACCCGCTTCGGCTGCACCGAGAGTACCCCGTAATCAGTTTTCTATGTTCACTACTTCTTCGTATGACTCGCACCCATCATGTACAATATCGTCAATCTGGGAATTAAACTCCACTTCCCCACATTTCGAATTCATGCGAGACTAAGAGGAAGGAACCATAGTATAACAACTGCAGCCATGGTAGACTGTGGAGCTACCGCCCTGTTTCTAAACCAAGACTTTGCCACCCAAACCATGTAAGATGTGCACCCCTTCATAAACCAATTGACGTTTTTAATATCGACGGAACACCTAACCGAGCCGGACGAATCACCCATTTCGCACGCCTAGCACTCACAGTGGATAATCAGGAGGATGGATGGACTTCTTGATCACCAACTTAGGAGGTGAAGACCTTATCCTCGGACTTCCCTGGTTACGGAAGGTAAATCCGGAGATCGATTGGGAGAAAGGACGACTCTCAGTGAAACCCCCTCGAGTAACTATAGAAGAAGTCCAAGACAGGAGATTTCATACCCCCACCTAGCTGCTGCTAACACAGAGAGCCCCATCCCGGAACTCCCAAACCCAGAACCTCCTCGCTTTGAGGCGCCACTGGCAGCGGCCCTTGAAGAGAGTGAACCAGCAATGGTGGAGGAATCTCCGATACACCGAATCCGAGCCAATCACAAAACCCGTCGGGCATGGGTTAAAGCAGGAATCCTAGAGGAACAGGCTGAGGAAGTCTGGTGTGCAGCGGGATTCACTTACTCCCAGCAGCTAGCAGAGGAAGCCAACCGAGACAAACCTGTTAAAACCTTTGCAGAAATGGTCCCTGAGCAATACCGTGAATTCAAGAAGGTCTTCTCAGAATCCGCCTCCGAACGATTACCTGCCCATCAACCCTGGGACCATACAATTGATCTCCTGCCTGGAGCACCGGCAACCATGCGCACCAAGATCTACCCCATGTCCCTAAACGAGCAGGAGGAGCTGGATCGCTTCCTGGAAGAAAATCTGCGGAAAGGTTACATTGTTCCCTCTAAATCACCCTCTCGTCCCCAGTCTTCTTTGTGAAGAAGAAGGATGGGAAACTCCGTTTCGTACAGGACTACCGGAAACTGAATGAATACACTGTGAAGAACCGCTACCCCCTCCCCTTGGTTGCTGATATTATTAGTCGACTTCAAGGGGCCCGATATTTCACCAAGTTTGACGTCCGCTGGGGTTATAACAACGTCGCATTAAGGAAGGTCACGAATGGAAAGGGGCCTTTGCAACCACACGAGGGCTGTTTGAGCCTAAGGTTATGTTCTTTGGTCTCACCAACTCCCCGCAACGTTTCAAGCACTTATGAATGCCATATTTGCAGACCTTATAGCAGCTGGAAAGGTAGCAGTTTACCTGGACGACATCCTCATCTTCAGCAGTGACCTTCGGGAGCACCGACAAGTGGTACGGGAAGTACTAACCCACTAGAGAAGCATGACCTGTACCTACGACCGGAGAAGTGTGAATTTGAACAACAGCAGATTGAATACCTAGGCCTTATTATATCGGAAGGGGAGGTGAGAATGGACCCGGTAAAGGTAGCTGCAGTCGCGACTGGCCAGCCCCCACTAACCTTCGAGAGCTACGAGGGTTCCTTGGATTTGCTAACTTCTATCGGCGCTTCATCCGGAACTTTGCGAGGATAGCCAGGCCCCTGAATGACCTCACCGGAAAGACATATCCTTTACCTGGATGGACACCCAGCAGAAAGCATTTGACACCCTCAGAGAAGCCTTCATCTCCGCACCCATCTTAGCCCTGTGGACTCCGGACAGACCGACCCGGATTGAGGTAGACGCATCAGGCTTTGCTACCGGTGGCGCCCTCATGCAGCAACAAGAGGACGGCCAATGGCATCCTGTCGCTTTTAGATCAGCCTCAATGCAACCAGCGGAACGAAACTACGAGATCTATGACCGAGAAATGCTAGCCATCATAGAAGCATTGAAGGACTGGAGGAACTTCCTGGAAGGACTACCCCAGCCATTCGACATCATCACTGACCATTCCAACCTCGAGTTCTGGCGCACAGCGCAAGACCTCACCCGTCGACAAGCTCGCTGGGCCCTATACCTCTCACGATTTGACTTCCACATGATCCATCCCCGGTAGAACAAACACCAGGCGGATGCTCTCTCTCGTATGGCAGCCCACCAGGTACTTGACAATGAGGATAATCGACAGCAGACGGTCCTTAAGCCTAACCATTTCACCAAAATTGCAGCTTCTATCCTACGGAACCCCTAGAGGATCGCATCCGGAAAGCCTCACAGCGGGAAGCACAGGTACTGGAAGGTCTCAAAACAGTCAAAGAGCATGGACTACAGCGCTTGGCTAACGGGATCGCCGAATGGGAGGAGGACAATGGTCTAGTCTACTACCGAGGACGAGTATACGTACCCTGCAGACGATGACCTACGCACGGAAGTACTGCGTCAATGCCATGACCACCCCACAGCTGGACACCCTGGACTCCATGGAACACTCGATCTAGTTAGCACCCACTTCTGGTGGCCAACGCTGTGCTCCTTTGTGGAGAAATACGTAGAGGGATGCGAGACGTGCGCACGCAAAAAGATCCAACGACACCCACGAGCTGTAACGCAGCCATTAGACGTACCTTCGGGCCTATGGGAAGAGGTAGGAGTGGACCTGATAACGCAACTGCCTAACTCCCAAGGATACGACGCAGTCCTGGTTTGCACAGATCTCTATGGGAAACAAATTCATGCCCTCCCATGTACTAGCTCCATCACTGCAGAAGGCGTTGCTGACATCTACTACAGGGAAATCTTCCGTCTCCATGGGCTCCCGCTCCACTTCAAGTCTGACCGCGGGCCTCAGTTTGCAGCTAAACTCATGCGATCCCTACTGGCTAGACTGGGAATAAAATCAGACCTCACATCTGGTTACCGTCCTCAGTCTAATGGTCAAACCGAACGCGCCAACCAAGAAGTAGAAAAGTACATTCGACTCTACGTAGGTCGTCGACAGGATGACTGGGCAGAACACCTCCCCATGGCGGAGTTCGTAATCAATTCGCGAACCCACTCTGCACTAGGCATGTCCCCATTCGAGCTAACCTATGGATACCTCCCCTTGTTCAACATCCAGTGGGACAACGCAGCGGAATCCCAGCTGTAGATGACCGCATACGGATACTCCGAGAAGCCCGACAGGATGCAGGGGCCGCCTTGCACTTAGGAAAAAAGCAGCAAAAAGAGGGATACGAACGAGGGAAACGGAAAGCTCACCAGTTTAAAGTCGGAAATTTTGTTTGGCTCAGCGCGGAGGACATCAACCTCCAACTATCCAGTGAAAAGTTAGGGATCGGCAGCTTGGACCTTACCGAATCTTAGAGAAGATTGGACCCCTGGACTACCGCCTTGACCTCCCGATTCCCTGACCGCATCCACCCGTCTTTCATGTCGACAAACTCTATCCCTGGAAAGGTAACACCATCAATGGAGAAATACCAACACCACCAGAGCCAGTTTACCTAGAAGATGAAGATGAGCCGGAGTACGAAGTTGAGGAGATTTTGGACAGTCGGGTTCGGTGGAAGAGTTGGAATACCTGGTTAAGTGGAAGGGTTACGATGCAGGACATAACTCATGGGAACCAGCACCCAACCTCAGCCGCGCGCCAAAGATCGTTCGAGCATTCCACAAGAAACACCCCTCAGCAGCTAAAGCTTGACCATCGAGGGCAATGGTCATAAGGAGGGGGGTAATGTCATGAAGTACGTAGCCCCTATCATTTTCCTTTTCTCACCGTCTCTACGCCCTTATTTGTACGATACATCACTCCATCACTTTCACGTCCCACCATTGTCGAACTCCCATCGATTACTGATCCACCTGACCCCCTTCATCGATTACTGATCCATCAGTTACCCTTCTCCTTCTACCGGCTTCCGCCACCTTCCTTATTCTCAAACTGTACAGTATTACATCGTCAGTTCTCGCAGACCGGATTGTGTATATAAAGCCAGCCCCCACTACCTGGTCCCTTATCTTGACCTCTCTGTCATTATCTTGGGACCAGGTACGTGCTTACTTACTAGTACTTACAATTACGATACTAATATAACTCTGTCATTATCTTGGGACCAGTCTGCTCCTGCTCCGCTTAGTCGCTCCGCATTACCACTCTGCTTAGTTGCTCCGCCTCTCTGCTCCGCTTAGTCACCCCGCCGCTGCCACTTTGTGACAGAGGCATGTAATCGAGATTAGTACCTTAATGGGGTAGGTGTAGGAGGGCTTCTTACGCGTGTCGGGGGAGGTTTTAGGGGTTACTTGTGTCGAGGAATCTGAAGATGGTAACTGGTATGTTTTGGGAGGTACGGAGGTGGGTCTGTGCGGATTGTGAGAGCGTATGGCTGGTACTGGGGCTGTCCTGGTAGTCACCAGGCATGAAGACATGAGAAAGGGAGCTGTGGCTAACGGTCGAGGCATGACATTCCCCCCTTTAGTCCTCCGCGCCCTCGAGGAGGACCTGTCGCGTACCCGTGGGAAATCACCTGATGAGCACGTGTTGTTTTAGAAGCTTTTTTCGTTGAAGTCCTTCCTTCGTTTTCACTACTCTTTTATGCCTTCGTGTTCCACGAGTAAAACTTGTGCCCACATGCCCTCTTTGCCTTCGAAAGCTCCCTCTGCTGCTGGTCCCTCTCGGTTGCCTTTGCCTCGCTCGTCCTCGCGGGGGAGGCTGCCTCCGATGGGGAGGTTGAACAAGATCAATTGGCCTTTACGATCGAGTCGCCCTCGCTCCCCAACTCCAATTATTCGAAAATATCTTCAACACGGGAAAGTCGTTGGCGGTCTACTGTCGGGATGACCCTCTCTGGCCTATCCTGGCGGCTGTGGCCCTGCCCTGCTCCAATTGCACTAAGCATCCCGAAACTTGCAAGGTTCCTGAAGGTTCCCCTCGGTGTTCGTTCTGCACCGGTAAGAAGACTTGCAGTCTAGGCAAGCTGCTCCGATACCGCTATTTTGCTCGGCGTTGCAATCAAGATTTGGCCTACAGCCGGCGATTCTTGGAGCTGCATGGTACTCCGGCGCAGCGGGTGTCCTGGCCATTCCGGAAGATGTTTGGCATCGGTATGACGAGTTACTGCATTCTAGCACGTCTGCCACGAAGGTCCTAGTGGAGCTGAACATGCTCGATGATCAGGACAGTCAGGCAGTAGATAGGTCCGAGCTCAGGCGCTTCCAAGAAGCTCAGGAGCAGGAGGCTCTGTTAGCTGCTAGAAGGAAGCGTGTCAACGCCTCTCCCCCGCTTAAAGTTCGTTCCAAGAAAAGGCGGCTAACAAGGTTGTCGAGGAGCCCGTCATTGAGGAGGTTCCACGGCTTGTGCGCCTGGTTATCCCGCCTTCGCGCCCAGCCCCCTCTGCTCCAGGCTCAGCTCCTTCGACCTTCACACTTCGTCTGCGGCCCTTCCTTTGATTCCTGCTCAAGCGACTGGGCAGCTTGGGTTCGGTTCAAGATCCTTCTCCGTTGGCTCAATTAGCCGACCTTGTGGATCAACAAACGGTTCCCAAGCGGAGGCGTCAACCCGTTCCTTGGGACCGGGTTCCTCCCCTATAAAGGCTTCCCTCGGGGACTCAAATTCCCCCAAAATGTCTCCAGTCGTTCGTCCTCCCCTTGTTCCTCGTATCCTCTCCCAGCATCCTTATCGTGTCGAAAACGAACATCTTGCTGCTCGCATCCGTCTGTTGGAGTCCCAGCTGGCTTCTTCCCGACAGGAGAACGCCACTCTAACCTCCGCTCTTTGTGACACTTCCGTTTCCCTGGAAGCTCGTCAGGGCGAGTTAGATCAGCTCCGGTAATCAGTGTCTTCTGCAGCTCAGCAGCAGGAGCTTTACGATCGTCTCCTGGATCAGGTTCAGACGTTGGAGCGTGCCCTGCCTGGACCTCCCAACAAGGTATGTTACCTCCCTCCCCTTACTGGTCCTTTACTCATTTCTCTCCCAGTCTTTAGTGGATAGGTTTCAGGGTCTAGAGGAAGACCTCCGTCTTGCTCGCGAGAGTCGGGCCAAGTACTTGTCTCGTTTTGAATCTTCTAACAGGCGTAACGAGGAGCTCGAAACCTCCCTAATTCAGCAACAATCCCTGGTGGACGAGTCCAACGCCCTGGCTGTTCGGCAGGGAAGAAAATCGAAACCTTGCAAGAGGAGGTTCACCTCTTCAGGGAGCGTGCTCTTTTTGCAGAGAAGATGATACGCGAATATCCCGACGAGGGATCTTATTCTGTCTCCCTCCCTCCCTTGGCGGAGGTGCAAGGGGATTTGAACGAAACCTTGGCTTCTCTTCGTCGTGTCTCCACCTTCGCCCACGACTATACCGTTGTGACCCAGCCTCTGTTCTCCACCAGCACAATCGATACGTGGGTGTAATTATGATGCGGTGATCTCCTTCCTTCGACGTGGTTTGGATACCTCGGACAAAGACGTGCTTGCCCGTAACTTCCAGCTTGCACTTCAGTACCTGGAAGCTGCTCATTTCATTCATGCCGAGCTCCACCTTCAATCTCTCAGTAGCATCCAGTGGTTTTTTGCCAATGCTGCTGAGAGGGAGGAGGGTATCTACCGTCTCATTCTTGCCCACTCCCGTTTTTCGGACGACGCTCCCTTCCTCAACGTTGCGCAGCATGCCGGCTTCGTTGCTCCCTTCGACGACTCCCTTGAACCCCCTCTGCATTGTCGCATGTTTGCGTTAGACACGGCCCTTCCTCATCATGGCGCGGGTAATTGGGAGGACCTTGTTCCCGCACTTCCTAGCTTGGATCGTCTTACGCAGGAGTGGGAGGCGATGATGTCAAGCTACATTCGCTTCGTGACCGATACTCCCTTGCCCCAGGTAGATCTTCAGGAAGAAGGTAGTGCTGATCATGAGGAGGTCTCCGTTCTGCAGGAGGGGGAAAGTGGAGGTACCGCCGCTGTTCCCCTATTCCTCCCAGATTCTCTCTCCGCTACCCCCATTGCTTCAGCTGCTTCCCCTCCTCCTCTTCCTCCCCGTTTTGGCTCCGTCACGAATCTGGCCATTGATATGACGGCCAATGAGGACGAGGAAGATATTTATGAGTCTCCAGGGTCTGTTGAGTGTGCAACCGTGTGGAGGGTAACCCGGGTGAGGACGATCCTATGGAAGGTGCGCCAGTGGGTCAAGGACAATAGAGATTCGCGTAACTTCGTAGATCGTCCCATACTTGTCTTCCGTTATTCTTGTTCCATAGCTAATAACCTCCGTTCTTCTGTATCATTTTGTTAATTAAAGTAACCGTTCCTATACTGTGTGAAAACCGATAAGAGTGAAAAAATCATGGTGCATTAAGGTCCCGTGAACCCTCCGATGCAAGTTATCGTTAGTTAGTCGTGAGTATCATGGCGTTGTCGTCTCCGTCAGTTCTCCGGTTATCGTCATTCAACCGCTACGCTCCCTACTATCCTCCCGGTCCTCCCCCTCATCTTCCTGTGCTTCCCGCTCCAGTGAAGCCCAATGCGGACGCAATGGTTGGCGTTTCCTTGGATGTTGTTGGTGCCAGTTACGTAGGAGTTCGATCGATCCCACCATACCTTCCCATTCTACCCAGGAGTTGAATTCGTCGCCGTACCCTTCCCATTTGACCAGGTATTCTATTTCTTCTGGTCGTCCCCTTATTGGTTTTGAATCTAGGACGCTTTCGACAAAGTGTTCCGTCTTCCCTTTTATAAAGACTGGGGGAGGTGGGGAGTTCCGTCGTTTGAACTTATCGTGGAAGTGAGGTTTCAACCTGTCGACGTGGAACACATTATGAATTTTGTGGAGGTCCCCAGGGAGATCCAATCGGTAAGCATGGCTCCCTATTTTTGCCAAGATGAGTAGGGACCCGTCCACTTGTGGTCCAACTTCTTCATTGGTCTTCTCGTCCTGACGTTCTCCATATTCAACCAGACGTGATCACCCTCCTTCCAGTCCGGGGCGTCTTGGCGTTTTTGGTTCGCGTACTTTGCGTAGGCCTCATTAGCTACCCAAATTCATCCCTGGAGGTATGTATGTAGCTCCTTAAGGTTGGAGGCGTACTCGTTGACCTCCGCTCCTTGTACCCGCTCCAGCGTGATTGACAATTTCGGGTGGTATCCCTTGTTAGCAAAAAAGGGTGAGACACCTGTCGTAGTATTGGGGGTGTTATTGTAAACGAATTCTGCTATTGGCAGGAGGAGGTCCCAGTCATCTTGGTCATAAGCGCAGTAAATCCGGAGGTATGCCTCCACCGACTGGTTTACACGTTCGTTTGCCCGTCCGTTTGGGGGTGGTATGCCATGGATAAACGAGCTTCGATTCCTAACACCCTGCAAAGCTCCCTCCAGAACTGAGACACAAATAACGAGCCTCGGTCGGACGTGATATCAGAAGGCATCCCATGCTTTGAGAACACATGAGTCACGAATAAGTTTGCGAAGTCTTCTGCATTATCGTTGTATGGCAAGGAACGTATATGGCTTGCTTAGTGAGTCGACAGACTACTACTAGGATGGCATCATACTTCTCCGGACCTGCTGTGACTGGGAGCTGGGTGATATGGTCAAGGGAGATTGAGGACCAGGGTCGTTGACCGATTGGCAGTGGGCGGAGGTTCCCGTATGGTTTGGATTGGCTGGCTTTCGCTCTCAGACATGAGTGGCAGCTCCGCAAATAGTAGTTCACATCCTTGGACAATCCTTTCCAAAGAACAGTTGGTTTACGAGCTTCTTGGTGCGTTTCTCCCCTGGGTGTCCTCTCAACTTATGATCGTGGTACGACTGTAGAACCTCCCTTCGTAGTGTTCCAATGTCTGGGACATATATACGACCTCCCCTCTTTATCAGCCCATCCTCCCAAACGAGAGATTCCTCCTCGTTGCGTGCGATCCTTTTCAGTGCTTCAATCACACTCGTATCCTTGGGAGCTTCCCTCACTCGGTTTACTAGGAGGTCTTCGTTCATGAGGATGGTCGCGTTTAGACGTTCCGGAGGTATGAGTACTCTTTCCCTACCTGCTAAGACCTGGTCCCTTGAAGCTCCCTTCTTTGGGTACATGTCTGATCTTCGGGTGAGCGCGTCCGGCTTCGCTCCCAACCTCCCTGGTCGATAGTTGATAACGAAATCGTACCCCGAAAGGAGCTCCGCCCAACGGGCTTGTCGTGCTGTCAGTTGCTTTGTAGTGGTGAAGTACTGGAGGTTGTTATGGTCTGAGTACACTTGGATTTGGTGTCGGGATCCTTCGCAGTATGCCCTCCATTGTTTGAAGCAGTCTACGATAGCTAAGAGCTCCTTATCGTAGATGTCGTAGTTCAGCTCCGCAGAGATCATTGATCGTGCATGAAAGGCGATAGGGTGTATCTCCCCCGTTTCTGGGTCTAACTGTGAGAGGATCCCTGCTATTGCCAAGTCGGAAGCATCACATTCGAGGATTACCGGTAGGTCCGGGTTGTAATGCCCCAAAACTGGAGCCTCCAAGAACGCTGATTTCAGCAGTTCGAAAGCACTGCTACACTGTGGGGTCCAGCTCCATACGGAGTCCTTTCGTAGGAGCTTTGTGAACACCTTGGTAATTCCCGAGTAATTGTCTATGAACCTCCTATAGAAGTTTGCAAATCCAAGGAACGCCTGGAGCTCCTTAACCGTCTTTGGTTTTGGCCAGTCCATTACCGCCTTCACTTTCTCTGGGTCCATGGATACTCCCAGTGGTGATATAATCACCCCCAAGTATTCGACAGTGTCGACATGGAACGCGCATTTTTCCGGCTTTGCATGCAGGTGGTTCGCCCGTAGTCGTTCCAGGACCTTCCTGACGTGCTCCAAATGGGACTCCTCGTCGTCTGAGTAAATCAATATGTCGTCCAAGTAAATCACCACGCAAACGTCCACCATGTCGTGAAAGATTTCGTTCATGAAGAATTGGAACGCAGAGGGAGCATTTGTCAGCCCAAAGGGCATTACCAGATACTCGAATGAACCATATCGAGTTTGGAATGCAGTCTTCCACTCGTGTCCCTGGGCAACCCTGACGTTGTTGTATCCTGCGCGGAGGTCAATCTTTGTAAAGATCTTCGCCTTCCGTAGTTGATCCACTAGGGTGCCTATCAGTGGGAGGGGATACCTATTCTTCTTCGTGATCTTGTTCAGAGCTCGATAGTCTACGCAGAGTCGTAAGGTACCATCCTTTTTCTTGGCGAACAAGACGGGAGCTCCCGCGGGAGAACTGGAGGATCGTATGAACCCCTTTCCCAACATCTCGTCGATGTACTCCTTGAGAGATTTCAGCTCCTTTTCCGACATGTTGTAGAGCTTCCCTATGGGAGGTATCGCATCCCCTTCTGTCTCGATTTTGATATCGTAGGGTCGGTGAGGAGGCAGCGTCCTTGCTTCTCCAGTGAGAATACTCCAGGTAGTCCTGGTATTGGACGGGAATGGATTTCTTTAACTCCTCCGTCTCCTGACGCTTCGATTCTTCTTTGTCGAGCTCCTTGATGACCCCTCCTTGTTCCGGACTAGGGTCCCCACTCTCCGGATCCTTTGGTTGCTGCACTCCCTCTGTGGCGCTGCTATCACTCGCCCGGAGCATTTCTTCGGTAGGGGATCCCTCCTTCGTGGGCGATATGTGAAGGAAGTACGCTGGGGTTCCCTCCCTCAGTAGGTGATCCATTCCAGCTGCTCCTATTAAGCTGATGGGTTTCCCTTGTATGGTGGGGTCCGATTTTCGTTCACCACATGGGCTCCCGCTATGAGCTGCTTTCTTCGGAAGTTGTTGCGTCTTATTGAACCCTTGGGAGTTAGCCCTGACCTTGAAGGAATCGTGGGTATGTTCAGGCTTTCGATGTCTAAGGTGGGGAGGTCGGGATAAGGTCCATGTTTCCTCCTTTTCTTCCTCCACCGGACTTTTTGCTTAGCTCCAGGCCAGGAGGAGGATCGTTCCGTGTCCCTACTTTTCCACTTTTGATAGGCCTCCTCTGAATCCTTCGCTGGTTGCGGGGTTACTTGCTCCATGGCGGATCGTCCAGCCTCGAGGGCTTCCCCCACCTCTTCTTCCGTGCTTCCGCTCGCGAACTCTAGCCATTCGTTAATCCCCATAAGGATTGGGTCGTCTGGCCCTAGATTTTTGTCCAAGGAGAATAACTCGTGTGGACCTGGTTGACTCGCCTCGTACTCTTCGTCCGTTACTTCCTCTAGTTCCACCCTCGTCCTTGGAGCTTTGAAAGGAGCTTCAGGAGGTTGGAGCTTCAGGAGGTGGTTGGAGAGTTCCCTCGTGGATCTTCTTGCTGTTTACTCCCCCTCCTAGCTCCTCCGTATCTCTCTGGCGCCTGGTTGGACGATTTCCGACGCGAGAGCTGCTGAGATTCGGACGTTTGGTCCTGGAACGTCAGGCAAAGTTCCTTCCAGTCAATTACTGGGTTGTGCATGCGTAGCCATGGCAATCCTAGCACAATTGGAGCCGTGGGGTGTAGTCGAGTTACTAGGAACTCCACCTTGTGAATTGTTCCATCCGCAAAGCTGATCTGGTCAGTGTAGGTCTGAGTTATCAATCCTGCGGAGGTAGGTTGCCCGTCGAACAGCTCCAAAGGGATGCTGTTTGTTAGGTCAACCAATTTTCGGGATGTCGCATAGCGACGGTTTTGTCTATGAAGCATCTAGTTGCTCCACTATCCACTAATGTGGCGTATTCTTTGTCTTGTCGAGGTCGGAGAACGGAAAGCGTGTAAGGATGATGAAGGAGTTGTAGGATCGGGATGTGAGACGAGCTGGTTGACTCCCCGCGAGTGCAGCTCTTATTGTTATAGGCGAAGGTGTTGCGGGGCTTCGCAGTTCGCCCTGATCTACCTCGAAGCCCCCTGCCCATTTCCCACTTCGTCCAACAGTTCTTGCTCACCTTCCTTTGGTGAGTCTAAGATGTGAACGTTCCACAGATCGTCCATTCCTTCCCGTTCCTCCACTACGATCCCGGCGCGAATCCGTTCTAAAGGACGAGTTGAATCGTCCTTACGACCTCCTCCTTGGTTGGTCGTCCCTCTCCCTCGAGTTGAATCGGCCTTGGAAGCTCTCTCAGAGCTCCCCTGTTCCTCCACTGGGCGTTCCAGTGATTCCGGGTTGGGGCAGTCCTTCACCCAGTGCTCCTTTGTCCACAACGCATGCAGAGTTCCTGCCTTCGTCTTCTCCACTTCTCCGCTCTTTTTCAGAAGTCCATTTCCTCCCGGTATCCGTAACTCCTGCCCGGAGGATCGCTTCAGTCCATTCTCCTCCGTCCCTGCAGTGGCAGCAGTCCTCGCTCTCCCCTCAATTTTCGCTATCGTAGGTTTCCTCTTCTCCCCACGCTGCGGAAGCCCTTTGTCGTCCGTCTTTCCAGTTGGGCCTGTTCTGGAACCTCCCTGTTACAGCTGGTTTTGGATTGGAGGTCCAGACGTCAGTGGGATCTCGTTCCCTACGCAGAGGGGATTTATAAGGAGCTTCGGGTGCTAGCTCCAACCCAGGAAAACGGCTCAGCCATCCTTGCAGTATTTTCTCGCCATGGAGGTTCCTCAGACTCTCCGCTTGCGTGCGTATGGCTCCATCCAACTTCGTGAATACTCAAGTCCATTCGTCGTAGGATCGAGGTTCTTCTCTTCCGGTAACAACCTGTAAAGGCAACCAGGGAGCTACCCCTTTCTTGAGGTAGGTTACCAGGGCCTCGTTGTTAAACCCGGTCAGAGGTGCATATTCGTTGAAGTGAATGAAGAAATTGGCGAAGCTTTCTTCCGGCATCTGCTTCATCCAGGCTAATCTCCTCCTTGCCTCATCCGCCTCGTGATGGGTCCGAATTTGGAACCGAATTCTCATTTGAACTCTGTCCAGTCTTCGAGACAGGTGTGCTCCCCCCTCAGTCGTTGCTGATTCAACGTGTCGAAATGGGAGAGTGCTGCACCAGTGAGGTGGCTGGCCGCCGAAGCGCACTTGTCTTTTTCACGGGCATAGATGGTAGGACGTACTCCAAACATCCTTTCCAAGCTGAGGACCCACGTCTTCCATGCAGATCGGTCGTCACCCGCGAAGCTTTCGATCTTACCGACGTCGAGCTTCGACTCGATGGTAATCCTATTCTTCTCCTCGTTACTCTCCCACGTATTCCGTCCCTCGATGGGAGGTCTAGGAGCTGCCTTACAATGCCACCCTGTCTTGGATCGTAGTACCAGGGTTGATCCGGGTCGTAGCGTGTTGGGGGTGCTTCAGGAGCCCCAGTGGGAAGCTCCTCTCTGTCCCCCTCCCTCCCTCCACCGTTCCTACTCGACTGGGTGTGTTCCCCTTCATTGGACCCTTCCGAGTCATTATCACCCGGTCCTCCTGAGGGAGGAGGAGGAGGAGGAGGCGGAGGTGGTGCCCCTCCCCCGCTCCTTCCTTCCTGTCCCCTTTGA
The DNA here is from genome assembly GCA_028011325.1 of Lentinula lateritia. Lineage (NCBI taxonomy): Eukaryota > Fungi > Basidiomycota > Agaricomycetes > Agaricales > Omphalotaceae > Lentinula > Lentinula lateritia. The sequence goes on along the minus strand of JANVFT010000171.1, from coordinate 19,037 downwards.
GCCCGTCCCCTCGAATCAGAGGTCGTTCTCGATCTCTCGATTGGCTCGAAAAGTGTGGGGGAGGTACTCTAGGAGGGAGGTTAAAACCCCCTCTGCCTCCTTCCCCTACAGCGGCTCCACCGTCTTCCATCGCGTACCTTCCTCCTTCCGGTCTCACGTACTCCCCGAGCTCCGCTCTTTGCACGCAAGCTCCCCATTCCTGAATACGTCTCCTATCCACACTCGGAGTGGCAGGTAACGGGGCTGTTTGTCCTTCCTGGAAGTTCCCTTCCCTAACTCCCATAGGAGTTCGTCTGGTAAAGGATATTGGCTCCGTAGCTTGCCAGCTTCTGGGTTGGGGAACTACAGGAGAGGGACCCCCCCTCGTGTCCTCTATTGTTACCATGGGCGCTTGCCCGAGTAATCCCGCCGTGTTTCCTGTTTTAGAAAACGACCCACCCGTCGGTATTCCTCCTGCTGCGAACCCTTGTCTTACCTCACGGAGTTGCTCCTGGAGCGTCTCAATGACTCGGGCCTGTTGTTGGATCATTACTACTGACTCCCGAGAATGTGCCGAGTTGACCATGCCAGGTTGGTTCATTTGGGCTCCAAGGACAAAGGGAGGTCCAAAAGGAGCTTCCTGCGGGGGTACCGCCTCCTCGTGAACTGCCAACACTCTTCGTTGGTTCGGACCCCTTGATTCTCCGCCCCCACTGCCTGAGACTGCATCGATATCGACCCTTGATAGGGTATGACTGATGGATTGCTTCGCCTTGGAGGAACGTGTACAGGGTTGGGGACCAGCCGAGCTGTCAGATCGGGTCCCGAGATCCGGGATGAATGTTGCGCGCCCTCCATCCTTACCTCACCGAACTGGTATCGTTGTGTCGAGACTGGAGTTACCGGTTTCGTCTGGAGGTTAACTCGGGGGGGAGGAGTCAAATTTTGAGCGAATGCATGTACGGTGGGGGAGGTCCCGAGTGTAACTGAGGGCTCCTCGTGGCCGTATTACCGGGGTTATGGACTTCAGGAACCTCGTTGTTTCTGGGCGATGAATGCTTCTGCCACAGGGAGCGTCCATCAGATCCACGGAGCTGCCCCTTCTGGTCGAATTGTTCCAAGGGGAACTCCGCTACACTCACTGGTTCGCATTGGACCATATACGATGTTCCCCGATTATCCGCGACCAGTCTGCGACGGAATTCCAAGGCTCTTTCCAGATTCAATCCAGAAAGTTCCTCCGACAGCATCAGAGTGTCTGATTCCGCTAGTAATGTCCGGTGTCGGGTCTCCTGCGAACACAACATCGCTTCAGACTCCTCACTTCTCACCAGAAGCTGGTGCATGTGCCTCATGGGCGTGTAGGTGTACACCGTTTGTCCGCTACGACCCGGACAGGACTATCCTGATCAGGCATTGACTCCACTGGGGCAAGGAGGTGAGCCGTGGTGTATCTCCTGCGTCTACGATTTTTTGCAGCGATTGTGTTGACCTCCTCGTTGCTTTCTTCATCAATTTTTGCAGCTGTCGCCGCTAGGTTTGCGTTCCGAAGTATTTGGATCGCCTGGTAGTTCGGGATATTAACCCTCGAAGGGGGAGGTTCAAATCGTACGGCTCCTAATCTGTAGCTAGAGGCTCGGTACCATATACGTAGCCCCTCCTCGTCACAGAATTCCTTCTCCCTTCCATAGGTATGAGGGAGGAGGGGAAGTATTCCCCTCGAGTTTTGGGACGATCGCCCGTAACGTGCCTCTGCCTCTAACAATTCTAACACCCGCTCTGGGTCCAGTAAGATGTTGTATAACCAGAGGAAGTCCGATCGGTTTGCCGGGGTCATCAGCCACTGTTGCGCTTTCTCTGGGAGGTCTATTTCCAGTTGAGTTCCCACCGTTAGGAACTGTACCCGTAGGTCTGAAAATTCGAGACCCTCTCCCAATATTTCGATCCCCATCGACCCCAATACCTGCCGTAAGACTATAGCTACGTCCTCCGGGAGACACTTCTGGATTCTAATAACGTCTTCCATTCGTAACGTCATCTCTGACAATGGTTGCACTGGGAGGGTGGTCCTACTATGATGGAGTGCGTGAGTACGCTCCCAGTTAGGCGTATTCATAGCTGGACTCTTCAAAAGACCTGAGAGTGAGCTTCCTCTTCTCAAAGGAGGAGGCTTAGGAGACAGTACGGGAGGAGTCGGTAGCCTCCTGGACGACGTCCGAGATTGTTCGGAAATTGCAGGTGATACCCTCCTCTGCGGGAGCTTCTCCTGCTGGCATAATGTGAGGGGATCCTCACTTTCCCCTTGTATCCTTTCTATAGCGGCTACTTGGCCGCTGACTCTTCCTCCTGCGTTCGAGGCTGATTCCATGTCTAGCTGCGGTACCGGCCCAGGGGGAGGTCCTCTCATTCCCCAAGTGGGGGAGTAAGCGAAACCTCCCATGGGGCTACTGGCATTTGGGACGTAACCCATGGAGGCGTACCTCCGCTGCTGTTGTCCCATCCCAGGGTCCACTGGAGGAGTTTCTTGAACCGCAGTTTGACGTCCCTCGGGGGTCCTTATGTTGCTGGCGGTTTCATCCCCGAACGATTGCTCTGGGATTGACATCAGGCGTTGACCAGCTGCCACCGTGACGACGGTGGAGCTAGCAGCCTGGTTTGACTTTTGAGCTTGTGTTGTGTTTCCACGAGATAAGGCGCTCTTTTGTTTCTTTGATTTGATCTTGGAACTAGAAGGTCGTTCCGTTGACATCACCGACATTTTGTTGCGACGAGTCCGTTTGGTGACGGGAGAGCTTGGTATAATGTAAGACCTGGGTCGAAATAGGTCTTAGGGTAGGTTTTGGTATGTGGAGGTTTATGTTGTAGCGTGCTAAGAGCAGGCTGGAGCTCGAAGGGAGCTACGAGAACCGCGACTGAGGACGGGAATGACCTAGTAGTGACTAGAACGATGAGATTGTGACCCTTGAAGGGGTTCCTAAGGGGTCCAGGGAGGTCCCTAAGGCGTAGGGAGGTTAAGGAGGAGTACGGGACCGTACGATATTGCGTAGTAGGAGTTGTACTCACTAGAACGTCAATATAGGATAGAGTAGGTCGTATGTGTGAATGGGTCTCAAGGGTGTAAGCTCCCGAGAAGGGATGTGCCGGGGAGGGTAGGTCCCCGGGGGCTAGGCTTGAGGATGGACGTCCTCGAGTGTAGGAGGTGGTAACGGAGAAGCAGTACGTAGTTCGACGTGAGAAGTAGCTTCGAAGTTACCTAGATCGAGGTCCCGAAGCTTATAGAATAGCTAGGGAGCTCGAGGTGGTTTGGGGAGGTTAGCTCACCAAGGCGGTAGGCGTTGGGGAGCTTTAGTACTGTTCGAGGGAGCTCGGGAACTCACTCGGATTGCTTAGACGGGAAGTAAAAGCATGTATTGGATCGTGTAGATGATCACGGAGACGATAGACAAGACTTGAGAGAAACAGAGATAGAGAAATAGAGAGTAAAGAGAATTCCGTATAGGTAGCAGGTACAAAGGGACAGGGACTGGACCTATGTAAAGGGTGTGTGTTCGAAATATACCAAGCTGGGGCTTGGGGACGTTACGGAGCTACTTAAATAGGTATGGGAAGTGAACAAGGGAACATCAGGGACCATGAGGCATGTAATCAAGATTAGTACCTTAATGGGGTAGGTGTAGGAGGGCTTCTTACGCGTGTCGGGGGAGGTTTTAGGGGTTACTTGTGTCGAGGAATCTGAAGATCGTAACTGGTATGTTTTGGGGAGGTACGGAGGTGGGTCTGTGCGGATTGTGAGAGCGTATGGCTGATACTGGGGCTGTCCTGGTAGTCACCAGGCATGAAGACATGAGAAAGGGAGCTGTGGCTAACGGTCGAGGCATGACAGGAATTTGGCCTATCAGTCAGCAGGAAAATTTTCGAAAGCCGTTGGTACCGGGAATTGGCGTTAGTCATCAATGAAAATTTTCGGTTCACCGTAACCCAAACAGAATTCGAAGAAAAATTTTCGCTGGTCCGTGCGCCATTTTGTCCATATCAAAAAGGCCAGGTTTTGCCGCTATGGCCCTTCCTTTCCAAAAAACTCTAAGTCCACCAGAATGTCGACAAGCCGCACTACCACCACCACCATCCCCCAACCTAGAGTCAGTACTTTGGCCCGCCCTGCCGATCCCCCGATGCCCGACGCCCCCGCTGATGAGGATGAAGACAGTATTATGAGGGAGGCTTTGGCTAGAGTTGAGAGGGTAAAGGCGCGGAAAGCGGAGGAGGCTCAAAGGCGAGCTGAGGAAGAAGAAGCTGCTAGAGTAGCAGAGGAGTTGGAGAGGCAGAAAAAAGCAGCGGCTGCCCAACGCCAAGCAGCACAAGATGCTCGCAATCAGGCGATTCGGGCGCAGGAGCAGGAGAGTGAAGTTGCCGAGCGGCGAAAAAGATTGGCGGAGGCTGCAACCTCCAGGAGTCGGAGGGACACCTCCACTGGTGGGACTTCCGCTTCGCCGAGGAGGCCGATCGTGGAAGTTACAAGGATGAAGAATAAAGGCAAGGGTAAGGCCAGTGCCCAGGTACGCCCTTCTTTTTATTCTTCCCATGATTAAAGAAGATCCCTTGCCTGGCACAGGCTGGCAAGCGGAGTAGTGTTATCTGCAAGCCCTGTCACGATTCCAAAGTCAAGTGTTCCTACTCAGGTCGGCCTTACGTGGTAAAAAAGGAGGGAGGCGCAAATCCAAGCGGCGAGCGAATCACTGTCCTCGAGAGTCAAATGGCCCAAGTTCTTGCCGACAACCGGGCCCTACGAGAGGCCAATTCGAAATCCCACCAGTACCTCCGACAGCTGCTGAGGAGGCAGGAGGATGATCATGCCCGCCTCATCTCCATGGACACCAGGATGGCTTTATTGGGTATGGGAGAAGGACCGGCGACGGCGGGACCATCGAGGAGGACTACCGAGCGGCGGCAGCCTCTGAAGCAGCGGAGGATTATAGAGGAGAGTGAAGAAGAAGAGGAAGAAGAGAGAGAAGTAGGGGAGGAGGAGAAGGAAGTGGATAAGGACGGAGAGGGAGAAGAGGAGAAGATGGGAGAGGAGGACACGGCGCCGACAGCGGCGCGATCGGACAAAGGGAAGGGGAGAGCAGAGGAGTAGAGTAGTGTACGGACAACGCCAAAGAACGTATAAGTCCTAAGGTAGAGTAGAGAGTACTTCAAGGCAGTGAGCCTGAAGACTTAGAGGAGCACAGAGTTAAGGAGGGAATCTAAGTCGATAATTAAACTGAGGAACTACAGTAGCGTACAAGCAGTATTTATATCTACGGAGCGGCGCAGCGGTGCGGAGCGCCAGACTAACTACTAGGAGTTATACGTGTAGTCCTGCAGGGTAAAGTAAAAGACAATAAGGAGGAGCTAGAATGAATGGGTATGTGTAGCGAGAAAGAACAATAAGGAGAGATTACAATAAACAGTGGATCTTCGGAACACCGAGCGGCGAAATGGAGGCCCGAGGCATGGGCTTGACATGTTCCTTGTAACGAGACTGAGCTAAAAGGATTTCCGCTCGAAGGAAAGCGTGGAGTTCATCGAGGTTAACGATGAAGTCTCTAGCTAGATCAGACTTCATATCGACCTCGGGCCAAACGGTGATATTTGGGTGGTATCCTTTGTTGGCGAAGAATGGGGTAATACCAGTGGAAGCATTGGGAGCGTTGTTATAGGCGAATTCGGCGATCGGGAGTAAAGGCGACCAGTCATCTTGTTGGTAGGAACAATAGATCCTGATGTACTGCTCAAGAGTCTGGTTGACACGCTCGGTCTGCCCATCGGCTTCCAGATGGTATCCAGAGGTATAGTGAAGTTCCATGGAGAGCGCTTTACCGAGAGCCCGGAAAAACGCCGAAACAAATTCAGAACCACGATCAGAAGTGACATGATTAGGAACACCATGTTTAGAGAAGACATGAATAACAAAGAGCTCAGCTAGTTGTTCAGAAGTAATGGTGTCGAAGGTTGGAATAAAGATAGCTTGTTTGGAAGATCAATCCACAACGACAAGAATAGCTGTATAACCATTCGACATTGGCAGTTGCTCAATGAAGTCCATGGAGATGGAATCCCATGGTCGGACCGGAACCGGCAGAGGCTTCAACAACCCGTAAGGCCGGTGACGGCGAGGTTTGTTGCGCCCACAGATAGTGCAAGAGGTGACGTAGTCACGTACAAAGTCTCTGACCTTGGGCCAGGTGTATTGACGACGTACAGCTTCTAGAGTGCGGTTCTGGCCGAAATGGCTGGAGAGTGGATGATCGTGAAAGTAACGGAGGACTTGAAGGCGGAGATCGCCGTGATTAGGGACATAAATACGGTCGTCAAGGCGTAGTAGCTTGTCACTACCTAAGCTCCAACGTTCATTGGAAGGATCTTTTGCAAGTTCCAAACCAACAACGGAGCTCGGGTCGGCGGGAAGGGCAAGAATGATTGCCTGGTGTAGGGCTTCGATATCCATGATAATCGAGGCTCGTAAAACCGGGCCTTCCAGGAAGGTAGCTCGAAGGGACGCAGTGAGTTGTTCGTTAGTAAAGATAGGACGGAAGTTATGAGGGTTCACTTGGGCATAGCCGATATCCCCCTCTTTAGGGTAGACGTCCCAGCGTTGATATGCTGACTCTGGGCTATGCATAAAATGCTACTGCAAGCTCTAACACTCACACCAACACCAACACAAACCATCATCAAACACTAAGTTCAAGGGGGTTTATCATTAAAAAAGCAAGATCACACTGCAACTCTACAAATATCTACATCATGTGGGTATAATGTTAAGGTTGAATAGTTTTTCTTCTCGAGATTCTATCAAACTCGGGCATGCTAATTCTTTCTTTGACTTTATCTGAACTGAACAAAACCTCTGATTTGTATTATACACTACAAGTACAATCCACAGAAAGAGTGTGCACTACTCACAACACTCTGACTGCTATTAACTCTGAAGCATAATAATACTCTGTGACTTTGAACTTTCTTTCTTTCTGTCTTTCTTAAACTCTAACTTGTTTACAGTGAAAGTTAACACTATATCATCTTTGTTTAAAGTGCACTTGTCACTATAGCCAGAAGCTACTAACCAACCAACCAAATCCTCTCGGAAGTGGGGGGGGAAAGTGCTTGTTCTCATCTGGAGGCCAGCACCCTCCTTATATATCCTCAAAACAACCCTTAACAACTGATATCAATCATTGTAGCATGTGGATTTCTTGTAGCATGTGCTAATTTTGATGGAAATCATGCTGCATCTCGGAGTAGCATGTGGACCTGTTGTACCATGTGCTACCTTTGATGGGAATCATGCTGTACCTCGGAAGGCTTTCCGGATGAGGGACATATGCTAAATCAATTCTGATATTCTCGGAATTAACTCCAGAGGTCCGGAGTTTATCTTTTAATCTAATCTTTCAGCTTTATGGCAATGCCATACAAAGATGAAGCTCGGAACACTTTAATTCTGCAGATGTTGTCCTAGTCCAAGTCAAACACAAGTATGGGTTTTAGTATTAGAGCTTTATTACTTGGAAATACAACTGTATTATGCTATGAAGACCCACTTAAGTGTCATTCAGATGCAATCACTGTGTAGTTCTGTGTGTCTTCTCTGAATACAATGTACTGTCCAGTCTCAGCATCACTGATAGTACTTTACAGTTGAAAATGCATAATTACTGCATTATAGACTCAAATAAAAATGTGTCATATCAGCGTCTAGTTATCAAGTCGGGTTTCTCGCCGAGTTTCCCCGGTTGGAAGCGAATGACCATATTAAATTGATGCAAAAATTCAGACCATTGGACCTGTCGGTGTGTGAGAACCTTGGTAGTGGAAAAATACTCAAGATTCTTGTGAGCGGTGACGACGTCCACTGGATCACCCGAGCCTTCCAGATAATGACGCCAAGCTTTAAAAGCCTCGAAGATGGCCAGAAGCTCTTTGTCATGTGTATCGTAGTTGAGTTCAGCCGCGTGAAGCGTTCTGGAAAGGAAGGCTAAAGGATGAATTTGACCGTCAGCATATTGGATGGAAAGAATAGCCACAATGGCATAGTCGGAAGCGTCGGTCTCCACGATAAGTGGGCGATTCGGCTCCCAATGGGCCAGTATCGGCGCAGAAGTAAAAGCGATTTTGAGATTTTTGAAGGCCTCTTGACAGCTGCTGTCCCAGATCCAGGGAGCGCCTTTTCGGGTAAGCCGAGTCATCGGCACAATGATATCACTATAATTATAGATAAAACGACAATAGAAGTTTGCAAAACCCAAGAAGGACTGAATGTCCTTAACCTTCCTCGGAACCGGCCACTCTAGAACTGTCTGAACTTTCTCCTTGGACATTGTTAATCCATCGGGAGAAAGAATATAACCCAAATACTCAACAGTATCCATATTGAATTCACACTTCTCGGGATTGGCGTAAAGCCGATGGTGGCGAAGTCGCCAAAGAACTTCCTTGACGTGTTCTTGGTGTTCTTCTGGCGTATCAGAGTAGATCAGAATATCGTCAAGATAGATGATGACACAAACATCAAGCATGTTAGAGAAGATGTCATTAACAAACCGCTGGAACGCTGCAGGGGCGTTCGTAAGACCGAACGGCATAACCTTCCATTCATAGGAGCCGTAACGGGTCCGAAAGGTGGTCTTCCATTCATTGCCTTCAGCGATTCTGACCAGATGGTAAGCGTGAGCGAGATCCAATTTGGTGTATATTTTAGCTCTTTTCGGAGCGTCGAGAAGATCTGATATGAGTGGGAGTGGGTAACGATACTTTTTGGTGATACGATTGAGTCCACAGAAGTCTACGCAAACGCAAAGTTTGCTGTCTTTCTTCGGGACAAAAAGGACCGGAGCACCGTGAGGAGAGGATGATGGGGTGATGGCACCAGTAGCCAGCTGTTTGTCAATAAAGTCTTTAAGGGCGACTAGCTCCTTTTCAGACAAAGGGTAAATACGACCGAGAGGCAGCGAAGCGCCTTCTTCCCAGTCAATCTTCAGGTCGTAGGGTCTGTGTTCAGGAAGTGAGTCTGCAGTGATCTCGTCGAAGACATCTGCAAACTCAGCATACTCTGCTGGGATGGAAGGAGGAAGTAGAGGGACAGTAGGAGCAGTGGAAGAGCGGTCGGCGGCGCGGGCCGCAACCTCAGAGTGAATAGCACAAAGAAGTATAGGTTCCATACCAGCGTCCTTGCAAGCCCTGTTAAAGACTGCAGCACTTACCAGTGCAATGTCGACCTCGGGAGTTTCCAGCTGAGCAGCGAATTGAGAGACCGTAGGATAAGAGTAGATGGGTTCGAAGGGAAATTTGGACGAAAGGGGCTTGGCCCGTGAAGTCCGAGAGCGGAAGCGAGAGCGAAGTGAGTCCCCAGAAGGGGTCTCCAGAATTGTCGGTGAAACCGACGGCGAAAGTTCCGGTAGCGGAACAGCGACCTTTGCAACAACAGGGTTGATAGCAGAAGGCACAGACGTCTGTGGAGAAACAAGATGTGAAGTGTTACGGAACGTAATGTTTCGAGATGCCCAGTCAATCAACGGATTGTAGCGGGATAAGAAACTGTAACCTAGTACTGCTTTACAGGATGAATCTAAATGAGTAACATAAAATGGTAATAGAAGCAGCTCGCCGGAAGGAAACCGAACGGCGATATTCGCCATATCGGTAATGGGTTTAGAAGATAATGAACCATCAAAGAGACGAAGATTAACAGGAGAGATTTTGGTCGTAGGAATGGAAGTTTGTGAAACATAATGAGTATCAATGAAAGAGTCAGTAGAACCAGAATCAACAAGAGTAGGAAATTTAAGAAGAGCAGAGATAGGTTCGGCTGGCGCGGTCGAATCGGATAACGAAAATTCAGTAGTTAATGATATTACAAGAGAGCATTCAATGGAAGAAAGAGCGGACACGTTGAGATATAACTCCCCAGGTGAGGTACGAACCTGATCAACGCAGCTCCCATTTCGTACCGGGGAACAAGAGCTGCGGATTAGTTTTCCGAATCCTCTTCAACAACCTCAATGGTTGCTTCGGGGGTTTGTTCAACCTCGGCAGCGCAGCCCTTCGATTCCCGGGCCTTTTGCTTGTTGCAGTCAGCAATCTGATGCTTACCACCGCAGAAGAGACAAAGGTTGTTCTTCATCCTTCTTTCCCGTTCGGAGGGAAGAACTTTACCATCTGCTCCTAGATGGTTGAACGCGGGGCGTTGACCGCCGGATTGGCCGGAATTCGAAGAATTCTGGGGCTTACCATTGTTGTTAGGCTTACCACCAGAGAAGGGTTTGGGTTTCGGCATGAACAGCGCCAAAGAGCCCGAAGGCTGAGAATTGTGTTGCTGGTTAGTAGAACCAGTCTTGAAGTCCGAGGAACCCTTCTTCGGGTTCCGAGCAATAAAAGGCTCACCAGCCTCACGCTTCTTAGTTTCCTCGCGCTTCCAGTAACGGTTGTCAATACGAAGAACTTCCAGACGATAGGCGGCGAGCTTTGCCGGCTCGGGCAACCGCGCCATTTCGTCCTTAATGCGTTCAGCCAAATCTCATCTATAAGCCCATTGCAGGGCAGCAGAATCCCAGTTGGTGCTAGCAGCCAGGGTGTTGAACCGGATGTTGTACTTCCGGATGTTCTTGGTTTCCTTCATCTTAAGGTTACCAAGGGAATCCTCGGCCTCGCCTTGGGCGTCGTAAATGCTGAAATTGTCCTGAAGCTCCTTTACAAGGGCCGTGAAGGACGACATCCAGGCCGGCAGCGAGTCGAGGTCCGGGTCGAGGATGTCAGGGACAAACCACTCTTTGGCTGACCCACTGAGGTAGGAAAGAGTATAATTCACCTTCCGTTGGTCGGTGAAGTACTTGGGACGGTCATTAAAGACCAGGGCGAGATTGACGAAGAATGTCTTGAGCTTTCGGGGGTCCGAACCGTCGAATACCTCCAGCTCCTTGACCTTGCTCTTGGATTCAGAGCTGTCAGAGGGACGGCCGAGTGCGGCGAGAACAGTACCGAGGGTTTCCATAGAAACCTTGAAACCCGAGAGGAGATCCAACATAGCACGTTGCTCGTTGGGGATGTCAGGAGTGTTGGAGGAACGAGGTCCACCAGGACCACCAGGTCCACCGGGACCGCCGGGACCGCCAGGTCCACTGGGGTCACCAGGCTCACCACGCGGTAGACCGCCGGAATTGTCATCCAGATCGTCATGATTGTTGTCAGCGCCCGGGTCATCGGGGTTGACAGGAGGGTCTTGATCGTCGTGATCACCAGTTTCCAAATCAAAGTGAGGAGGTGGGTCACGAGGGGATTCTGAAGCAGCTCTGCGTTGGGGTTGTTTACCCGTACGGCGAGCAATGGCTTGGAGGATTGGAGAGTCAATTCGAGTAGTAGAGTGGCCCCGAGCCGGAGCGACCACCGGGGGTTGTCCATGGCGAGGGGTCAGAACTTGGATGGGTTGACCGTCACTAGTAAACAGGGTACTGTACTCAAATTGTTGTTCTTCTTCCATGGCTTCAGGAAGAGTCAATGTAGTTGGAACTGTAGCTGGACCGAAACCGCGATTATGGCAACGTGGCTGACCGATGGCTGAGATAGATTCGGAGAAAGGGGCAAAAGATTGAGCTGTGGTGAAGAAAGTGTTTTCTTCGGAGTTAGCTCTAGATTGAGCTCGAGTTTTCGGAGGCATAAAAAATGATATGTCAGTACGACGTTAACGGATTGAGTTTAATTATACTGTTAAGATCATGCACACCGTGTAACCGTGCCAGAGGTCACAGAGTGTCTAAGTGCGGAAGACGAGTGGAACAGTAGTGAAGTTATTAACAACACCGCCGTTACGCCGTTAGTCCCCGGAGATCAGGAGTATAGAAGAGAGGAGCTGAGTAGCAGCCAAGTCGGAGCGGCGGTATCGCCGGTGACGAGGAGCGAGCCAAAAAACTTATAAGTCCAAAGGCTGTAGAGAGAGTACTTCAAGGCATTGAGCCTGAAGACTTAGAGAGGAGCTAAGTTGAGAAGGGAGATTTAAGTTGATCTAAATCAATAATTAAACTGAGGAACTACAGTAGTGTACAAGCAGTATTTATATCTACGGAGCGGCGCAGCGGTGCGGAGCGCCAGACTAACTACTAGGAGTTATACGTGTAGTCCTGCAGGGTAAAGTAAAAGACAGTAAGGAAGAACTAGAGTGAATGGGTATGTGTAGCGAGAAAGAACAATAAGGAGAGATTACAATAAAAGGTAGATCTTCGGGATACCGAGCGGACAATGGTGGGACGTGAAAGTGATGGAGTGATGTATCGTACAAATAAGGACGTAGAGACGGTGAGAAAAGGAAAATGATAGGGGCAGCGTACTTCATGACACCGATGCTCGATATCCGGCTACGTTTCGTACGTCGGCGTTGGTCCAATCTCCTGGAGTTCAAAGAAACAACCCATTGTCACCCTTTCGAGTACTGAATCTGAATACGTTGCGCTCACACATGCCGCCAAGGAACTTATTTGGCTTCGACAACTCTTTTCAGAACTCATCCAACCTCTTTCCGAACCAACTACACTCTGCTGTGATAATCAGAGTGCTATCCGACTTTCAAAGGACTCCACTTTCCACGCCCGTACTAAACATATTGACATTCATTTCCATTTTATTCATCAGGTCGTCGAACGGGAACAAGCAAGTATTCGATACGTTCCTACAGACGACATGATTGCGGACATATTTACGAAGTCTCTTGCTCGTATCAAGTTTGTACGTTTCCGCTCTTTACTTAATGTCCTTGATCCTTCCTCTATTAACTAGCCTTTGGCTCGAGGGGGAGTGTTAACATTATCCGATCCTCAAGGCTACATACCCGTACATGAACATATCGCTCCGCTCTCGTTTTACATTACCTCGCATCTTACTATTTGCTCGCTTACATACCGACACATCTCAGTGCTTTACTACCACTGAAATGTGAGTACACTCATTATAACATTCCTTTTATACTCATTTTATTGACTCTCCTTTAGTATAGTATTAACTATCCTATCTAGGTATATCAGTGCTTTACTACCACTGAGATTATAGTATTAACTATCCTATCTAGCTTCGTTGTCTGTCGTTTGCACCTTCAGTACCCGTCGTGAATCCCTATCCTTGGTCCACTGTGCAAACAGTAACCACCGCTTCAATGTGGAGGGGAGGTGTAGCCGGTATGAGTGGGAAGCTGTGGGGAGCTTAGGGAGCAATAAAGCAGAATTGGGAACTTAATGGGAGGTTCCAAAGGATGAAGGACGAATTGTAGAGCCTCGACGTAGATGGTGAGTCGAAGGAGAGGTGTAGACAATACAAGGATTGACAGAAAGAGGCCAGAGATGGGAAACAGAGAGGAGAAATAGAGTTGAGGTGAGACAGAGATGAAGGAAACAGATAATGAGGAAAGATATGACAGTTGAGACATGTCAGGCCCTGTTAGCAAGTACTAGTAGACTGTACTAACAGGGACCAAGCCAAGTTGGAAGAGTTTCCAGGTAAGATTTGACAATAACACGCTGGGGAGCTCCGAGGGGAGTCCCCAGCCTATATACAATACATGTGACAGCCATGTGGCATATTACATAATGGTGAAAGCGGACAAGGGGAGCTCCGGGTATACAGTGGGCAGATATAGGAAGGTAATGAGGAGGAATATGATAGGTAAGGAAGCAAAATCAGGCAAGGCATGACAACCGCGTGGTGAGCCTGGTGGACCCCGTTCTCTAAACTCTCCTGACATCCCCAACAAGCAATGTGCTATGTTGGAACTTCTCTTGGGCTTCAAGGGTTCCATCGAAACCCTCGGTACCATTCTCGCCGCCCTCGGCCATCCCTCTGACAGCTCTGAATCCAAGAGCAAGGTCAAGGAGCTGGAGGTATTCGACGGTTCGGACCCCCGAAAGCTCAAGACATTCTTCGTCAATCTTGCCCTGGTCTTTAATGACCGTCCAAAGTATTTCACTGACCAACAGAAGGTGAATTATACTGTTTCCTATCTCAGTGGGTCAGCCAAAGAATGGTTTGTCCCTAATATCCTTGACCTGGATCTTGACTCGCTGCCAGCCTGGACGTCCTCCTTCAAAGCCCTTGTAAAAGAGCTCCAGGACAATTTCAGCATTTATGATGCCCAAGGCGAGGCCGAAGATTCTCTCGGTAACCTGAAGATGAAGGAAACTGAAAACATCCGGAAATACAACATCCGGTTCAACACCCGGGCTGCTAGCACCAACTGGGATTCTGCTGCCCTGCAATGGGCTTATAGATGAGATTTGGCTGAACGCATTAAGGACAAAATGGCACGTTTGCCCAAACCGGCGACACTTGCTGATTACCGTCAAGAAGTTCTTCGTATTGACAACCATTATTGGAAGCATGAAGAAACTCGAAAGCGTGAGGCTGGTAAGCCTTTCATTGCTCGGAACCCGAAGAAGGATTCCTCGGATTTTAAAGCTGGTTCTACTAATCAGCAGAACAACTCTCAGCCATCTGGCTCTTCGGCGCCGTTCATGCCGAAGCCTAAACCTTTCTCTGGAGGTAAACCAAACAATTCTGGTAAACCTCAGAACTCTACAAATTCCAGCCAATCTGGCGGTCAGCACCCCGCATTCAACCATCTGAGTGCAGATGGGAAAGTCCTTCCCTCTGAAAGGGAAAGAAGGATGAAGAACAATCTTTGTCTCTGCGGTGGTAAGCATCAGATTGCTGACTGCAATAAGTAAAAGGCCCGAGAATCGAAGGGCCGTGCTGCCGAGGTTGAAGAAACCCCCAAAGCAACTATTGAAGTTGTTGAAGAGGAATCAGAAAACTAGTTCACAGCTCTTGTTCCCCGGTACAAAATGGGAGCTGCATTGATCAGGTTTGTACCTCACCTGGGGAGTTATATCTCAATGTGTCCACTCTTTCTTCCATTGAACAATCTCTTGTAATATCATTAACTACTGAATTTCCGTTATCCGATTTGGCCATGCCGGCTGAACCTATCTCTGCTCTTCTCAAATTTCCTACTCTTATTGATTCTGGTTCTACTGACTCTTTTATTGATACTCATTACGTTTCACAAAATTCAGTTCCTACGACCAAAATCTCTCCTGTTAATCTTTGTCTTTTTGATGGTTCATTATCTTCTAAACCAAGTACCAATATGGCAAACATTGCTGTTCAGTTCCCTTCTGGCGAGCTGCTCCTACTGCCCTTTTATGTTACTCATTTAGATTCATCTTGTAAAGCAGTATTAGGTTACAGTTTCTTATCCCGCTACAATCCGTTGATTGACTGGGCATCTCGAAACATTACGTTCCATAACACTTCACATCTTGATTCTCCACAGACGTTTGTGCCTTCTGCCATCAACACCATTGATGCAAAGGTCGCTGTTCCACTACCGGAACCTTCGCCGTCAATTCTACCAACAATTCTGGAAACCCCTCCTGGGGATTCACTTTGCTCCCGCTCTCGGACTTCACGGGCCAAGCCCCTCTTGTCCAAATTCCCTTTTGAACCCATCTATTCTTACCCTATGGTCTCTCAATTTGCTGCTCAACTGGAAACTCCCAAAGTCGACATCACACTGGTCAGTGCTGCAGTCTTTAATAGGGCTTGCAAGGATGCTGGTATGGAACCAATTCTTCTTTGTGCTATTCACTCAGAGGTCGCGGCCCGCGCTGCTGACCACTCCTCTACCGCTCCTACTGTCCCTCCACTTCATCATTCTATCCCAGCAGAGTATGTTGAGTTTGCAGATGTCTTTGACAAGATTGCTGCAGATTCACTCCCTGAACACAGACCCTATGACCTGAAGATTGACTTGGAAGAAGGCGCTTTGCCGCCTCTCGGTCGTATTTATCCTTTGTCTGAAAAGGAGCTAGTTGCCCTTAAAGACTTTATTGACAAACAGCTGGCTACTGGTGCCATCACCTCATCTTCCTCTCCTCATGGCACTCTGGTCCTTTTTGTCCTGAAGAAAGACGGCAAACTTCGCCTTTGCGTCAATTTCCGCGGACTCAATTGTATCACCAAAAAGGATCATTACCCACTCCCACTCATTTCAGATCTTTTTGACACTCCGAAATGAGCTAAAATCTACACCAAATTGGATCTTGCTCAAGCTTATCATCTAGTCAGAATCAATGGAAAACCACCTTTCGGACCCGTTATGGCTCCTACGAATGAAAGGTCATGCCGTTTGGCCTTACGAACGCCCCTGCAGCGTTCCAGCGGTTTGTTAATGACATCTTCTCTAACATGCTCGATGTTTGTGCCATCGTCTACCTTGAAGATATTCTGATCTATTCTGATATGCCAGAAGAACACTAAGAGCATGTCAAGGAGGTTCTTTGGTGACTTCGCCATCATTGGCTTTATGCCAATCCCAAGAAGTGCAAATTCAATATGGATACTGTTGAATATTTGGGTTATATTCTTTCTCCCAACGGATTGACAATGTCCAAGGAGAAAGTTCAGACAGTTCTAGAGTGGCCAGCTCCAAGGAAGGTTAAGGACATCCAGTCCTTCCTGGGGTTTGCAAACTTCTATTGTTGTGCTGATGACTCGGCTTACCCGGAAAAGTGCCTCTTGGATCTGGGACAGCAGCTGTCAAGAGGCCTTTGAAAATCTCAAAACTGCTTTCACTTCTGCGCCAATACTGGCCCATTGGGAGCTGAATTGCCCACTTATCGTGGAGACCGACGCTTCTGATTACACCATTGTGGCAATTCTTTCCATCCAATATGCTGACGGTGAAATCCATCCTTTAGCCTTCCTTTTCAGAATGCTTCACACTGCTGAACTTAACTACGATACTCACAACAAAGAGCTACTGGCCTTCAAGGCCTTTAAAGCTTGGCGTCATTATCTCGAAGGCTTGGGTGATCTGGTTGATGTGGTCACCAATCATAAGAATCTTGAGTATTTCTCTACTACCAAGGTTCTCACATGCCGACAGGTCTGATGATCAGAATTTTTACATCAATTTAATATGGTCATTCACTTCCGACCGGGGAAACTTGGCAAGAAACCCGATTCGATAAATAGACGCTGGGATGTCTACCCTAAAAAGGGGGATATTGGCTATGCCCAAGTGAACCCTCATAACTTTCATCTGATCTTTACTAACGAACAACTCACTGCGTCTCTTTGAGCTACCTTCCTGGAAGGCCCGGCCTTATGAGCCTCGATCATCATGGATATCGAAGCCCTACACCAGGCCATCATCCTCGCCCTTCCCGCCGGCCCGAGCTCCGTTGTTGGTTTGGAACTTGCTAAAGATCCTTCCAATGAATGTTGGAGCTTATGTAGTGACAAGCTATTATACCTTGACGCCCGTATTTATGTTCCGAATCATGGCGACCTTCACCTTCAAGTCCTCCGCTACTTTCATAATCATCCACTCTCCGGCTATTTCAGCCAGAACTGCACTCTAGAAGCAGTACGTCGTCAATACACCTGGCCCAAGGTCAGAGACTTCGTTCGTGACTACGTTACTTCCTGCACCATCTGTGGTTGCAATAAGCCTCGCCGCCACCGGCCTTACAGCTTGTTGAAACCTCTGCCAGTTCCAGTCCAACCATGGGACTCGATCTCCTTAAGGTCATCAGTCAATCTGGTACTTTGTCTTACGAGCTCAAGCTCCCAGACTATCTTTGCCTCATCCATCCAGTTTTCCATGTCTCACAGCTGGAGCTGGTTATGCCGAACCCATTCCCGAATCGTAATCAATCTCCTCCACCTCCAATTGAAGTAGATGGTGAAGAAGAGTATAACGTTGCTGAAATTCTGGACTCCAAGCTGGACAGAAGATATAAACGTTGTCCTCTGCGTTATTATATTTGGTGGGCCGGTTACAAAGGTACCGACAATGAATTCTCCTGGGTTGCTGCTGATGAGTTGGTACCTGCATTCCACACTCGATACCCTCAGAAACCTGGACCTTGATCACAAAAAATCAATTTATTCCATTCTCCGCTGAAGATTACTTCATTGTGTCGAGAGGGTAAACACAATGATAGCAAATTGAGTGTTTATCCCTCTCTCTTAATTGCTTATTCTTTTCTTCAATTGCTGTGTTACTTAGTTTTTCATTCACACTTAAACCACTTATACTTCAAAACTAATTATCTCCTTTGCCACTTCGCAGCCTGTTTACCTCCAGTTTCACAATCACGATTGACCTTTTTTTTATATACAAAGCCCAAAAAATTATTTAACAAAGTATCAAGAGGGCAGAAGGTTACAAGAAGAATACAAAAAAGAGGCCGATGGACTGAGGTCTGATGTCTGCTACTACTCTACTTCCTTCTCCTTGCTCTTCTCGGAGGCCGCCGTCTTCACCTTCTTCGGCACCGGTGCCTCCCCTTCTTCTTCTTCTTCCTCTACCTCCTCTTCCCCTTCTCCATCCTTCTCTCCCTCCACTATCTTCTCTTCTTCCTTCTCTTCTTCGTCCTCCTCCTCGCTATTCTCTATCACCTGTCTCCTCTTCAAGTTCCTTGGCCTATCGGAGACCGATCTCGATGGCCCTGGGATCGCCGGTCCTGTCATTGCGTTCCTGGTCTCGATGGCAATCAATTGAGCATGGTCTTCATCCTGTCGACGCAGGAGCTGCCTGAGGTACTGATGTGACCTTGAGGCAGCTTCCCTCAAGGCCCGGTTGTTGGTGAGTAACTGAGCCATTTGGCTCTCCATCACGGTAACGAGCTTGCCTCGTTTTTGTGTGAAAGAGAAAGGAAGGAATCTATTGGGCACTCCAACCAACCAATCTAATACACAATATGTGAGTTCACTGCTATCAAATTTATTTAATAGCAAGGGGTAGCGTTGGCAAAGGTTCCGCAAAGCTTTGAGAGCTAAGTAAGAAGCTTCGAGCAATCAATTTGAATCGTTCTGAGGATTCGATATATTCCTTTGATCAGGTAGATTCAGCACGATTTGTGCTTTGGTTGGTATTGATTTGGGTATATCAAGAATTGGGGTTTGAATCAAAGTAAATTAAAACCGAAACACCAGACCCTACGGAGGGCTAGAACTATGTGCTGGCACAACCA
>JANVFT010000170.1:0-38024 GCA_028011325.1 Lentinula lateritia | reverse complement strand
ACCCTGGCTCGGAGACTTCAAATTCCCTAAATTTTTTTTTATAGGCTGGAGTATATCCATGACTATCAATTTGATTCGTCTGGTCTCTTGGTACCTTCGTAGGTGTATTAATTTGAACAGGGCGATACGTCCTAGGTTGAACATGATCATATGGTCTATGTTCGCTATTAATTTGATTCGTTGGTCTTGACGAAGGAATTAATTTAATAGCATCCTCGTCATCAGATTCATCAACGTCTTCAATCGTGACGGAGGGCTTCTTCAAAGGCCGATCTACGGACTTTGGAGCCTCAAATCTCACTGTTTTCTGATTTCCATTGGTCGTTTTGACCAATTTCCCTGGTATTAAACCTGGTTTCTTGGGTATATGCACCCCATCAAATACTAATCTTTTCGTATTTTCATTAAATTGATTTCGTTTTGCTTTCTCACTTTCCTCTGGAGCTACAGCATTGGATCTTAAAGTTCTCATGGACCGATCCTGCTCCTTCATTGGAGTACTTATTTTTTTCCATTTGAACTATCTTGGTTGAACACACGAACATCATCTTCTCGGTGTGCTTCCAAATTCCCAAGTCTATCTGATAGTTCCTCTATTTTTGTCATCCAAACAGCTAGATTGACGTTAGGATTCATCTGCTGGTCCATGACTTTATCATCTTCGTCATCTTCCATGTTTGCAAAATAGGATTCAGCACGATCCCATCCCAAGTCTTTCGCCATTTGTTCAATTTTCTTGTATCAAGGTATATTCGGATCGTCTCGAGGCATTCTAGCGTTGTCTCTTAATTTGTAACGCTTCGAGTCACCTCCTTCAGGCATCATCCAACCTCTTTTCGTAAATTCCAGCAAGTGTGGACATTCATTCATAAAATGATCTGTCGATTTGCACAAGAAACATGCCCACTGAGTTCCATTCGAACTTCTTGGTGTCGCATTTCTTTCCAATCTATTAGATTGATTCGAGGGACCACTCGGTGGTATCGAATTAATCATTCCTTTAGCATTTTCTTTGGCCATCTGTGCCATTACTGCTGTTAACTGCGTCATAATGTCTGCTCCTTCTTTGAAGTGCGACTGTAATGACTTCACAGCTCTAATTTCTTTCATATTTGCCTCCATGAGGTCTTTATTCAATGCAACCATCTGCTGTTGTTCTTCCGTCAATTCCCTCGGGATCAAACTTTCTAATTTAATTCCCAGAAGATCCTTAAATTCATCTTCTACCTTGGGTTTTAATGCTTAAGATAGTTCCTATCTGTCTTGGGAACATCTGCAGCAAACGGCAAATTAATGTGTTCCCTACTAAATGAATTAGGGTTATTAATTGGTGGGCTTGAAGAAGCAATGGAAAGTGTTTGATAGTAGTTATCAAATGAACTCCCAATCATATACTTCTCAGCCGCGTTCATTACTTCGTCAATCTTGAAAGGGTCTTCCTTTCATCTATCTGACATAGAAGTAACTGATACATCTTTCACAACTGTTTCTAGCACACCTCTCCTTACTTCGGGAGTCATAGGTGCTAAGAACAATCTTACTGCATCACTATTTGTGATCATTTTTGGTTCGTCCATCAGCTTTTTCATCTCAGCGTCGAAGAGGAGTCTGAAGATTCTCATCTTCTCCTGTTCTCCTGCATCAATTGGATTAAATTGATGGACTAATTGTTCAAGCAATAATCTAGATCCTCTTTCGTCTCCTATCGATTGCGGAAACATATTCTTTAGATCCTTTTTAAATTGATCCCAATTCGGGGTTTTTACCGAATCAAAGACTCTTAATGCTTGTCTCGTTTTATAAGACGTCCATTCTAAAGCTAATCTCACTTTAGCCTTGTCAGATGTAATTCCTCCAGGTTCAAATATGCTTTCAGTAGCTTCGAACCACGGTATCATTTGACTTGGATCAGTTATATCAAACAATGGTGCTGTCTTATACTTTCTTGGAAGTTTCGCACTGGCTTTATCAATCTCAGCCTTAGCTTCAGCTGACAACGCAGGCATTCCATAATTATTGGTAGTCATTTTGACTGGTTCAATCGTATTACTTGCTTGAGAGATAGTCTGATTTAACGTATCTATCAATCTAGTTGATTCAATCGATGTGGAAGATGTTGAAATTGACTCTGGAGCAATCAATTCAATTATATCTTCTTCAATATCAATCGGATTAATTTCTTTTCTCTTCCTTTTCGGATCGAGATTAGATTTCTTCAAATTCCTCGGCAAAGATGTAAGTCTTCCTCGAGATATAGATGATCCTGTTCCTCTAGAAACAGAACTTCCACGCGATGCTTCTGTCGGTATTTGAGAAGAGGATGAACGACTGGATTCGTTCGTAGGGTTTAATAGGGATGTCCGGGCTGATGTGCCAAACGTAGATGTCCCAAATACAACTACTGCTTTACGATATTCTTCCGGTGTCAATACTCCTGCTTTCTCCGAATTCTTCGAAGTATGCGGTTTTCCATGAACTAATGTTGACAGTTCACAGAAATGGTATCACAAAGATCAACACACTTCTACCAAATAATTGAATATAATCCAAACAAACGTTCAATTTAATTTGTCAAGCTAATTGTAGCTTCAAAACCACCCCTCGCGGTGGGCTCCAGATAACGAGCTTGCCTTGTTTTTGTGTGAAAGAGAAAGGAAGGAATCTAATGGGCACTCCAACCAACCAATCTAATACACAATATGCGAGTTCACTGCTATCAAATTTATTTAATAGCAAGGGGTAGCGTTGGCAAAGGTTCCGCAAAGCTTTGAGAGCTAAGTAAGAAGCTTTGATCAATCAATTTGAATCGTTCTAAGGATTCGATATATTCCTTTGATTAAGGTAGATCCAGCACGATTCGTGCTTTGGTTTGTATTGATTTGGGTATATCAAGAATTGGGGTTTTTGAATCAAAGTAAATTAAAACCGAAACACACAGACCCCTACGGAGGGCTAGAACTATGTGCTGGCACAACCACACAGCGTGATTTGCCCTTAAGACCAACGACTGATCTTAAGTTCGAAGAATACCCAACAACTGGATATACTTCTCGCAGTCAAAAGGAGCAGAACACAACGTTCCTATACTCACAAGTGCCGGGCCCGAATGGCTGCTAGCGAAGAGGCTTCAGTCTGGCGGGAGTGTGTCTTTCCTTTTTATGGATTAGCACTGCAACGTCGTCCCAAAATCACTTGTATTCCAGATACATCGGATCACTATTTATACATACAGAATATAGAGCCGCACAGTACAATTAATTTAATACAATAAACATTCGGAACCGCAAGGAAACTTCTACACTCGGTCAGATACCATTTAATTTGAATCTACATGTCCTTATTTGGTCCATATTGGTTCCAAGATTCTAGTATGCCTCCAAACATAGGTAGGTACTTCGATATTCATTTAATTTAATTGTTTAGAGAATGACTCGAATAGTGTTCAACTGTCATTGCTGTTCAACACTTACTTCGATCGTTTGTCACCTCGTCCGGAGGCAAATCAGTCCTCCTCGATTCTAATCCTATCAATCCGATTCATCTGGATTAAACTAATTGCTTCTCTCTTTCAATAGACACCCATTGTGCCTATACTCTATCAAGGGAGTTAAGCATAGTATTCATTTCATTGCATTCTTCATTATTTTCTACGTCAGGACTCTTTTGACATTCATTTGATATGTCTTTGGAGCCTCGCCGTCTTCCGATCGTTCTTCTAGTCATTTTCCTCAACCATGCAACTTGATTGGTCTATTAGACTAAATCGCAGCCTTTTAGATTAATGCATGATCTCGTTCTAGAAGGAGTATTTGATAATTCCTGAGTTCTAGAAAGTCATTTCGAGTCAATCCTCGGTTCATGGTCACTTGAGTAAGTTCTTCCGAACTCCTGCCAGTGTAAGGTCCAATAAGAATACCCTTGGTATGTCATACGTGAATGGTCATCCTTCGGATGTAGTCCGAGTCTGGTATAATCCTGCTTGACAAACAGGTAGACTGCTATCCGAAGGTAGTATCGGGGATGGGTAAACTAACCAACTTGTGGCAGTATGGGTATATGGTCCCTTCAACTTATTAGACTGATTCAGTATTGACTTTGACTGTCAATCTGGGTCTCAATTACAGTCCTCTTGATACGAATCTATATGTGAAAATGTCACAATTCACAGCATAGACGTCTAGCCAAAATTTAGGCGTGTCACCGTATGGTTAGCAGGTACAAAGGGACAGGGACTGGACCTATGTAAAGGGTGTGTGTTCAAAATATACCAAGCTGGCGCTTGGGGACGTGTCAGAGCTACTTAAATAGGTACAGGAAGTGAACAAGGGGACATCAGGGGCCATGAGGCATGTAATCGAGATTAGTACCTTAATGGGGTAGGTGTAGGAGGGCTTCTTACGCGTGTCGGGGGAGGTTTTAGGAGTTACTCGTGTCGAGGGAAGCTGAAGATGGTAGATGGTATGTCTTGGGAAGGTACGGAGGTGAATCTGTGCAGAGTGTGAGAGCGTATGGCTGATACTGGGGCTGTCCTGGTAGTCACCAGACATGAAGATGAAGAAAGGGAGCTATGGCTAACGGTCAAGGCATGACATTACCCCCCCCTTAGTCTTCCGCGCCCTCGAGGAGGACCTGTCGTGTACCCGTGGGAAATCACCTGATGAGCACGTGGTGTTTTAGAAGCCTTTTTCATTGAAGTCCTTCATTTTTCACTACCCTCTTTCATTTACCACTTCGTGTTCCACGAGTAAAACTTGTGTCAACATGTCTTCTTCGCCTTCGAAAGTTTCCTTTCCTGCTGGTCCCTCTTGGTCGTCCTTGCCTCGCTCGTCCTCCAGGGGGGAGGTTGAACAAGATCAACTGGCCTTCACGATCGAGTCGCCCTCGCTCCCCCAACTCCAATTATTCGAGAATATCTTCAACACCGGAAAGTTGTTGGCGGCCTACTGTTGGGATGACCCCCTCTGGCCTACCTTGGCGGCTGTGGCCCTGCCCTGCTCCAATTGCACCAAGCATCCTGAAACTTGCAAGGTTCCTGAAGGTTCCCCTCGGTGTTCGTTCTGCACCGGTAAAAAAACTTGCAGTCTAGGCAAGCTCCTTCGGTACCGCTATTTTGCTCGTCGTTGCAATCAAGATTTGGCCTACAGTCGGCGATTTTTGGAGATGCATGGTACTCCGGTGCAGCGGGTGTCTTGGACCATTCCAGAGGACGTTTGGTGTCGGTATGATGAGCTGCTGCATTCGAGCACGTCCGTCACGAAGGTCTTAGTGGAGCTGAACATGCTCGATGATCAGGACAGTCGGGCAATAGATAGGTCCGAACTTAGGCGCTTCCAAGAAGCTCAGGAGCAGGAGGCTCTGTTAGCTGCTAAAAGGAAGCGTGTCAACGCCTCTCCCCAGCCTAGAGTTCATTCCAAGAAAAGGCGGCTAATGAAGGTTGTCGAGGAGCCTGTCATTGAGGAGGTTCC
The DNA here is from genome assembly GCA_028011325.1 of Lentinula lateritia. Classification (NCBI taxonomy): domain Eukaryota; kingdom Fungi; phylum Basidiomycota; class Agaricomycetes; order Agaricales; family Omphalotaceae; genus Lentinula; species Lentinula lateritia. Next base: position 32,559 of record JANVFT010000170.1, on the reverse strand, counting down.
CTGGCTTGTCTGCCTGGTTATCCCGCCTTCACGCCCAGCCCCCTCTGCTCCAGGCTCAGCTCCTTCGGTCTCCGAACGTTCATCTGCGGCCCTTCCCTTGGTTCCCGCTCAAGTGACTGGGTAGCTTGGTTCAGTTCAAGATCCTTCTCCGTTGGCTCGATTAGCCAACCTTGTGGATCAGCGAACCGGTTCCCAAGTGGAGGTGTCAACCCGTTCCTTGGGACCGGGTTCTTCCAGTATAAAGGCATCCTGCGAGGACTCAGTTCTCCCCAAAATGTCTCCAGTCGTTCGTCCTCCACTTGTTCCTCGTATCCTCTCTCAGCATCCCTATCATGTGGAAAATGAACGTCTTGCTGTTCGCATTCATCTGCTGGAGTCCCAGCTGGCTTCTTCCCGACAGGAGAACGCCACTCTAACCTCCGCTCTTCGTGACACTTCCATTTTCTTGGAAGCTCGTCAAGGCAAATTAGATCAGCTCCGGGAATCTGTATCTTCTGCAGCTCAGCAGCAGGAGCTATACGATCGTCTCCTGGATCAGGTTCAGACGTTGGAGCGTGCCCTGCCTGGACCTCCTAATGAGGTATGTTATCACCCTTCCCCTTATTGATCATTTGCTCATTTTCCTCTCAGTCTTTGGTGGATAGGTTTCCGGGTCTAGAGGAGGACGTCCGTCTTGCTTGTGAGAGTGGGGCCAAGTACTTGTCCCGCTTTGAATCTTCTAACAGGCGTAACGAGGAGCTCGAAACCTCCCTAGTTCAGCAACAAACCTTGGTGGACAAGTCCAATGCTCTGGCCGTTTGGCAGCGGATGAAAATTGAAACCCTGCAAGAGGAGGTTCACTGCTTCAGGGAGTGTGCTCTTTTCGCAGAGAAGATGATACACGAATATCCCGACGAGGGATCTTATTCTGTCTCCCTCCCTCCCTTGGCGGAGGTGCAAGGGGATTTGAACGAAATCTTGATTTCCCTTCGTCTTGTCGCCACCTTTGCCCACTGACTCTACCGTTGTGATCCCGCTAACGAGCTTGCCTCGTTTTTGTGTGAAAGAGAAAGGAAGGAATCTAATGGGCACTCCAACCAACCAATCTAATACACAATATGCGAGTTCACTGCTATCAAAATTATTTAATAGCAAGGGGTAGTGTTGGCAAAGGTTCCGCAAAGCTTTGAGAGCTAAGTAAGAAGCTTTAATCAATCAATTTGAATCGTTCTAAGGATTCGATATATTCCTTTGATCAAGGTAGATTCAGCACAATTCGTGCTTGAGTTGTATTGATTTGGGTATATCAAGAATTGGGGGTTTGAATCAAAGTAAATTAAAACCAAAACACACAGACCCCTACGGAGGGCTAGAACTATGTGCTGGCACAACCACACAGCATGATTTGCCCTTAAGACCAACAACTGATCCTAAGTTCGAAGGATACCCAACAACTGGATATACTTCTCGCAGTCACAAGGAGCAGAACACAACGTTCCTATACTCACAAGTGCCGGGCCCGAATGGCTGCTAGCGAAGAGGTTTCAGTCTGGCGGGAGTGTGTCTTTCCTTTTTATGGATTAGCACTGCAACATCGTCCCAAAATCACTTGTATTCCAGATACATCAGATCGCTATTTATACATACAGAATATAGAGTCGCATAGTACAATTAATTTAATACAATAAACGTTCGGAACCGCAAGGAAACTTCTACACTCGGTCAGATATCATTTAATTTGAATCTACACGTCCTTATTTGGTCCATAATTGGTTCCAAGATTCTAGTATACCTCCAAACATAGGTAGGTACTTTGTTATTCATTTAATTTTGGAGAATGACTCGAATGGTGTTCAACTGTCATTGCGGTTCAACACTTACTTCGATCGTTTGTCACCTCGTTTGGAGGCAAATCAGCTCTCCTCGATTCTAATCCTATCAATCTGATTCATCTGGATTAAACTAATTGCTTCTCTCTTTCAATAGACACCCATTGTGCCTATACTCTATCAAGGGAGTTACGCATAGTATTCATTTAATTGCATTCTTCAATATTTTCTATGTCAGGACTCTTTGACATTCATTTGATATGTCTTCGGAGCCGCGCAGTACTTCGATCGTTCTTCTAGTCATTTTCCTCAATCATGCAACCTGATTGGTCTATTAGACTAAATCACAGTCATTTAGATTAATGCATGATCTCGTTCTAGAAGGAGTATTTGATGATTCCTGAGTTCTAGAAAGTCATTTCGAGTCAATCCTCGGTTCATGGTCACTTGAGTAAGTTCTTCCAAACTCCTGCCAGTGTAAGGTCCAATAAGAATACCCTTGGTATGTCATACGTGAATGGTCATCCTTCAGATGTAGTCCGAGTCTAGTATAATCCTGCTTGACAAACAGGTAGACTGTTATCCGAAGGTAGTATCGGGGATGGGTAAACTAACCAACTTGTGGCAGTATGGGTATATGGTCCCTTCAACTTATTAGACTGATTCAGTATTGACTTTGACTGTCAATCTGGGTCTCAATTACAGTCCTCTTGATATGAATCTATACGTGAAAATGTCACAATTCACAGCATAGACGTCTAGCCAAAATTTAGGCGTGTCATCCCCCCCAAAGTAAAGAATTTGACCGTCCTCGGTCATTCGTAGTTTTGTACTAGGGAAAGGATATCAATCTGTTATTAGATTGATTCGACCAGACTATATCTCCTTTTAATGTAAATCACTGGGTTTGGATCTCTACTTCTCCGTGCTATCCAATCAATTTGGATGCCCTCAAATGGGTTTCTAGCGCTCATTTTATCAATTTATTCACACGCCTGCTACGAATCGTAACAATTTAGCGCTCAATTTGAATTGAATACTTTTTCGGTATTCATATCACGTTTGAAAATTTAATTCACAATCTTTTAATCATCTATTCACAGAACCAGCTTCCATTTCATGGAGAGCTGCTCTGACGTACGCGCTTGATTCAGTGTGTACGTTTATTTGGTTCAGGGCACGGGGTTCAACAAATTTTTTCGTTGAAGTCCGTTTTCTTCCCTTTCCTTTTCTTCCTCATCTCGTTCTTCAAAATGGCTTCAACCTCGAGTCCAACTCGCGCTTCGCCTCGACTACTCTTCTTCCTACCTCCCTTCTGGAGGCTCAGGTCCTTCTGTCGATCTCAATTAAAATCGACGCTTCCATTTTCTTTGAAAGCTCAATTTTTCAGCGCCTTCAACAGGGAGACTATGTCCCTCCTGTTTTGGATCTCAAAATTCACCGGATTACCATGAGTCTAGTTCCTTCCCTGCCTTTTCCTATCCTCGCTCTTCGTCCCTTTCTGTTTTCCTCCTGACACATTGCGTCCATTGTCCGTGGCTCTGGATTGGATTTGTTTTGTTCGCACAAATGGCCGTTCGGACTTTACAGGATTTTAGAGGAATCACCTTCAACAGAGTCGGAGATTTACAATGTTTTTGAGGAGGCTGCTCCTTTTTGGTATGTAGCCACCTCCTCACCTTCTTCTTATTGTTATTAACGTTTCTTATAGATTTATATTCTGACTTTTGGATGGGTCGGGCAAATTGCCCTTTATTCGCAGAACAAGTTCTATTGTCGGCAGAATCCCTATCTCTTGGTCTTCCCATTTTTCTTCGTGACAACTTGACGCAACAATGGGGGGTTCCCCGGAGCACCGTTCTTCAGCTGAAGTAAGTGTTCCTTTCCTATTGAATTCTCTTTATTCTCATTTAATTCATTACAGGGTGTTCACAAATTCGAAGATTCCCTGCATTCCAATTCCGTTTTGCTTACATTTTCGTGAGGGAAGCGCAATGATGCGTATGGTTTCGTCTAAGGATTTGGATCCCTTTGCCTCACTTCGAGGCCAAAGTGTTCTTCCTGGGGTTCCGAAAACGGTTTCCCTTCCCAAGGTTTCCGATGTAATTTCGCCTTCCCCTGCTAGTAAAGCACAAGCTGTGCCCCCCAGGGTACTTCGAAGGAATCGGGAAGTCGAAAGCCTCAAGGCTGACGCTTCCTCGTTTGTAAGTTTTACTTTAATTTCTCAATTTCATTTTGTTTATCCATTTTATTTTTTATTTAGTTGCTTCTCCCCGGTCCACTCGTTCAAAAGACTCCGATAATGAGCTCTTAAGAGGATCCCCTTCTGTGGACACAGCTCCTCGAGCTTCCTCGTCTACTAAGGTTTCTGTGGACAGCAAGAAGCCTAAATCCAAGACTACCATCAAAGTAGTTGAAGATTCTAAAGCTTCCAATTCCCCTCCTGCTGGTACGGCTTACAAAGGGTTCGTCTTCCCCCTCGTTCGAGGAAGGTCGCGCCAATTACCGCAAAAGGCAAATCCCGACAAGTAGTCGTTTCTGATGACGACTCTGCTTCCAATGAAGTAGAGTCTGAAGATGAGGATGAGGAGGAGGACTCTGCGCCCCTCCAAAAGCTCAAATCGAATTCTTTCCGGTACCTTCCATAATTTATTCATTTGATTGATTGCAGCTTCGTTCCTCGTCGTTCAGCCAAGAAGATGCCCGTACCAAAACGTATGTCAAAAAAGCTTCCAAGCCCGCTTGTGCATTCCCCTGTTAGTACCTTTCAACCGGTACTACTGGCGGATGCCAAGGGACGACTACGACTCCCTAATCAATCTTCGGGTAACTTTACACCCTTCCCTAAGTTTGCTCATGCTAGGGTAGGTTTTAGTTGATTAATTTCATTCATATAATACTAAATCTATTGATTTAATAGAATAGCGCTGCTTTAAGTCGAGAAAATCCCCTACTGGCAATCAACCCTGACTTCGTCGAGCTGGGCTCCATCTTGGAGACTCAAAACGCTCGTTTCACGATGCGGGACTTGATGCAGGTTAATCGGGTGATTCGCGACGTAAGTTATTTTTAAACCTTATTTTAATTTGAGCTAAATGCTCATTCATTTTCAATTTATCTAGCCTTCCATTCCCAGCCAAGCTTGCGTTTCGGCGCTCGCTCGAGGGGACTTGGAGGCAAATTCGGCTCCTTTACCAGGATATAAGTGCCAGGCATGCTCCTCACGGAGTCTTAAGTGCTTGTGTTCCTTGGACGTGGAGCTGGCTATGGATGCACTCAATGCGCTTCATAAGGCCTCAACTAGCAGTACACATAGTAAGTTTTTTCATTCTATTTGATTTGATTTATTTAATTTAATTCATTCGATTTTTTTAGATCTAGCCAACTCATTACGACGGCCATGGACCTAACGACCAATTGAAGCAAGTTGGGTCCCTTTTCGATACAGCACGGGAGCTCTTTCTTCGGTCCATTTTGGACTTGCAGATGCAGGGAGGACCCTATCGTCGTACTCGAGGCCTCAAGCTGCCGAGCCCAATCGTCGGGCAATCAATTTAAATGAGTGGACCCTCTTGGCCACTCTATTCCGTTGGCCCAGTCCATTCAATTTGAGTGGGCTGGATTTCGATAATCGGACTCCTGGCGAATGGATCGAACTGCTACGCAGCATCCATTCGGGGAGTCAACGGCACGTATTGACGAAAAGGGCACCTGGTCGAGTCCTCCCACCTCCGGATTCTGCTACCGAGGCTTTGGAAGGCCTCAAGAAGTAGAGAAGGGGTCGGCGGACGAGGGTACCAGCAGCCAGGTAGGGGGATCTGTTCCTATGGAGCTGGATCTCCCTACGATGAGAGTTTGGCCGAGCAACTCTGTCTCCTGAAAAGGGGGCAGAGCCAGCGCAGACTCTTGAATCGTAGCTGATTCCTGGGTGTCGTTTTTTATTATTTTATTTTGTTTTTCATACACACACGGACGGGGCTTTCATGCCCAATATCTCATCATAGCTGACCACTCGCGGTCAATTGTCTGGGTTTCTAAACCCAAAATCTCATTATGGACCTTTTCAGGACCACCGGTCAATCGAGACCATTTTTTTAATTAGATTTATTAATCTAATATCTTTTATTTTCTTGTATTTCTTGTAGGTAGTTTACCTATTATTTTGTTGTGGATAGCTTATGCTGTCCTGTATATACCAATTTACGAGCTTTCATGCTCATGTTTATATTAATTTGAATGAGTGAACTTAAGTCTCATTTAATTTGAATGAATTCATATATCCATGGTTCACTCAGCATACTTTTCAACTCAATTCTTGTTTTAATTTGAATGAGTGCTTGCGAATTATCGAGCCACTCTGAGTTCCATCTTTGAATAGGGGTTCAAAGTAAGACTCCATTCCGGATCCTGGCATGAATTTTCATGCGAGATCAGGTCCGCAAGACTTTACTGTCTTCATCGTCCTGAGTGCTCAAGTCGATCTCCGTTCGCCATTGATCATAACGACGTCGGGAGTATTCTCAACTCCACTTTCAGGTTCTAGCGCAGTTTCTTTACTCATTCCGCATATTTTGACCTTCTGTATGATCACTTTGATCAATTCTGGGTCGCTGCGTTCGCAATACCATTCAATCTAATTGCAAAACTATTAGTCTAATTGAAATTTGCAAATTTTCAATCAAATCGATATCCTCCTCCCCCAAACTAAAGAATCCAACTGTCCTCAGTTGTCCTAATTTGGTCAGGAGCTTGACTTCACTGTTTCGGTATAAAAGCTCAGGCCAATTGACTTTCAATATGCCATTCATTCCAAGTCGACTTGCATTAGTCGAACTCAGTCGAGCTCTCATTCCATACAAAGTTCCATCAACATCTATCATCGTTCATCCTAGCATGCCTATCCATCACAAGAAGGATCTTGACATTGCTCGAGTTGCTGAGCCCCACTTGGGTGCTTTGCAGCAGCTACTTGCTTCGTACAAAGGCAAGAAGACGAACAATCCCGACAAGGCAACAATTTCTGTCCTACGTCGGTCTACCGAGTATCTTCATGATCTCTTGGTATGTTTTCTTCATTCAATTTAATTGATACTTTCAATTTAAATCGTTTATTTCAGGAAAAGCCTGTTACCCTTCGTAGCCATGTTAGACAAATTTCTAACTTGACTGCTCGTCAGAGCATCATCGATACTTTGTGTCTCGGGCACAAACTATTTCCTGACATCGTCAGTAATTCTCACTTCGAGCAACATCTTAAGTTCATGGCTTTTGCCAATGATGCTCGTGTATGTATCAATTTTATTCGTGACAATTCACATTAATAGTATTTTCAGAACACTTTCGTTAGGAATCGTCTCCTGATCGTGCTCATTCTGTTCATTCGGATCATGAGGCGTCTACTCGTTCCGACAATTCTCGTTTTATCAGGAAGTCAAGAAGAAAGGTACAAGATTTGCTTCCTCTCATGGTGTCAAACGTGAACCTAGATCTGTTCGTTTCGACTCTGATGTCGAGGTAAATCTTCAGATCTAATCTCAATTAATTTGATTTATCAATTTCGTTCAGATGAACTCAGCCTCCGAGGACGAGTTGGTGTCTGGAACTGAACGCAGTTTCAAACAGAAGCCTACTCTCTCTTTTATCAAGGTGAGCTAAGATGGTATCATGTTCTGTTCCACGACTCATTCTATGTCGTAGAATCGTTGCAGTACTCCCTATCCAACCACTGGTTCCAACAAAGTTCCAATAAGGATGAAAAGTCTGCTGTGAACGATGTTTCTCCCCGTCCAGCAAGGTTCATTGCCACGCTGACAGTCATGTATCTTCTAACTGTATGTCGTGTCTCGCTGAAGACAAAGGTGATTCAATTTAATTCAAATCCGTTTCAAATGGATTCTTATTTCGTGTTTAGTGACCCATAGCAAGCATATCAATCATGCTCTTGCTCAAGTCGTATCTTCTAATCTCGATACTCCGCCAGCTCCTCTTGAGTCCAAAGTACCAAATTCATTGCTGCTACACTCAACTTTCAGGCAGCTGAATTTGAATTTAATGCAAACTTGGTCAAGACTTATGCAACTCGTGCACGTATTGCCAAGGTAATTGCGGACGAAGCTTGCAGCATCTTGAAAAGTCGCCAAGATTCTGGTTCAGACTCTTCTGCTTCTGACACAAGTTTCGCTACTGCTCAGAGTATTCCCACCACTGGTTCTGAGGACACCATCGTTACTCCTACAGAATTGCTGTTCCAGTCATTAAGACCGTCGAACGAGCTACTACTCCATTCACTCGTGGTGTACTCCCATGATGGAAGACAAAGGACACGTCTCTGCCTAGGTCTGTAATCCATCTAATTGAAATCATTTAGACTGATACACATCATTTAGATGCATTCGTTTAAAACCCATATTATAAAAACAGTCTTCGTGTTGATTCACTGTCTTTACATGGTTTCTCATGTTCGTATTCATTCATTCCATGCCTACTGTCTTTACGCCATCACAGCTGTATAGTAGATGCATCATCTTACCATCGTCATTCGTTTTATGATGTTCGTTTGTAACAGTATATCATCTAGAGTTTTCAATTCAATTATTGATCCTCTTCCTCACTGAGTTCTTCGTCAGAGTCCGTATCTGAGAGTCTCAGATGCGGTATGCCATCGAATATGTAATCATTTTCTGGTGTCATCCAATATTCATCTTCGTCTTCTACCATTAAATCTAATTGTTCGGCAGTTAAGTCGATAAGCTCGTGAATATTGTTTGGCAATTCAATTGGTTCATTTTGTGTAAAATGCGGCAATACTCTGAAGGCTCCGACCTTCTCTTTGAGTACTGTTCCATCCATTTCAGCAATGATATAAGAGCCACCCTTAGTTCGTCTAATTACGACCATAGGTCCTCTATATCTTGGATACATCTTTCTATCCAAACTCTTTTCAACCCCAGAATTTCTAACCTGTACCAATTGACCTGGTTTGAAATTCCAATCTTTAATTGTATGTCTATATTTTCGTTCGAATCTTTGTAGCTCTGCAACTTTATTTGCATCTACTCTACGTCGTACTTTCTCAATGAATGAGTTATGTTTTGACAGAGCTTGAGCACGATATCCAATTAATTCGTCTCTAGTTAAGATTCTATTAGGTGGATTCACCAACCAAGTTGATTCCACTATATCAAAGGGAAGCAACGGTTCAGCTCCTGTTACCAGGAAATATGGAGAACAACCTAGACCACGGCTCGGTGTTACTCTATCCGCCCATAGTATCATTTTCAAAAAGTAGAACCATTTAGCTACATCTCCACCAGTTGCTTTAATTAAAGCCTGGCGTATGTCCAAATGCGCTCTTTCAATCTTGCCATTAGCTTGCGAGTTGTAGGGGGAAATTCTTATTCCTTTAATTCCATACTTCTCTTCTAACCAAGCTAGCATGTTTTTCATTTGACCTGCATTATCGGTCACCACTTCTTCAGGACATCCCCAACGACAAATTATATCGTCAAAGAACCATTTGCCTAAAGTTCTGGCATTCTCATGTTTTACTGCTTGGGCCTCAGACCACGAAGACAGTGAATCCCTTCCATGGATGATGTATTTACATCCATTAGATGGAATCGACATTATCATTGTATCGACATGTACTTTCTGAAACAACGAAGGTGTATGCATCAAAGTAGGAGGTGCTTTCAACAACTTCATCTGTCGATTTTGACACTCCTGACACGATCTCACATACCATTCCACGTCCTTATATATGTCAGGCCACCAGAATCGTTTCTGCAAGAAATCATTCGTTGCAAAGACTCCTTTGTGTCCCAGACAATCATGTGCACTATTCAACATGTGCATATGCTTTTCTTTTTCCACCACTAATTGTGGTTGATCAGGTTGATCAGTATTCCTATGGTACAACCTTCCTTGGTCGTCCGCTTGAAATTTCTTAATCAATCTAATAAATTTAATCCGTTCATCTTTCGACATCTCACCCAGAACTTCATCTGATGGGTTCGCCAAGTACTTTCCAATCAAAAGAATTACTTCGTCCAATCTATTACCCTCAGAAGATCTATGTGCTTCTGGGTACGGATTGTTTTGTACAAATTCTTCGTCAAAAGTAGGGAACAAATTCCTACTGAAGACTTCACATGTTACGTTTTTAGATTCTAACATGTAGTTCCTACGGATCTCGTAGCTGCGCTCTTCATCTAGAGCTTCTTGTACATCTAATTCAATATCATCAGCTTCTTGAGCTGTTTCGTATAAGTAACCACTTCTAGGGTCAATTTGATCTTTGAAGTCATCAAATTGATACGGCTCTTCCGTTTCCCCATCCCCATAATAAAATTAATTGGTTCCCCACCATCCTCATCAACGTAATCTTCTGGATTTACTTCTGGACGCTTTGTTTGCCATCCACCAGGTGTGATTCGTGACAATCCATCAGGACCATGGGTTGCACCTTTTACATGGATTAATGTAAAGTGATAGTTTCGTACATGCTCAATCCAACGGTTTATGGTTGCATTAGGACCACAACTAGGATTGTCTAACATGCCTTTAATATAACTTGCATCGGTTTCAACCGTTAAACGTCTACATCCATAGACATGATAATAACTAGCTTCCAATGCTAATTTTAAGCCATACAATTCTCTCTTAGATTGCGAGAATCGTGCTTCGCGTTCATTCAAAGTCATTGATCCAAAATAATTGAAGAACTTCTTCTTCTCAGACGGATCAATTTGATAGATATACCATCCCACAGCCTTGTAAGAGGTATCCACCACTAAGTAAACATCCCAATCAAAATTAATTGGTCTCAAAGCTGGACAGTCTCGGATTCCATCCTTTAATTCGTCCATTGCTTTGTCACATTTTTCATTCCATTCAAATGGAACATTACTCGTCAACTTAGTCAAAGGAGCTGCTTTCTTAGCAAAGTTCGCAATGAACATCCTCAATTGACTTGCAGTTCCTAAGAATGCTCGAACCTCAGTCTTATCACGGCATGAAGGCCATTCTAGGACTACTTGAGCAATATGGTCTTCTGGCATACTGCCTTCATAGGTACATCTATGTCCTACGACAATTGTTTCCTCACAACAAAGAAATGCCTTGGTTCCACTGAAGGTTCCTCCTGCATATTTCATTCGTTGTATTACTCTATTCATGTTTTGGAAATGTTCCCAAACAAATCGTCTAATTCCAGGATTCTCTGGAATCATTTCGTAACCTCCTTCTGGTAACTCATATCGAGTTGATGGTCCTTTTACAGGTACATCATCAATGTAAGGAATTGTTACGTGTGGTATTTCATCTCGTAGAATATATGTCACATCATCGTGAAATATAGGTACAGAATTCGTCCACCCCATAGGTAGTTTTACTAACCTATGTGGTCCATACGGCGTTTGAAACGTCGTCATGTCTCTAGACAATTGATCTAATTCTCGTTCATCATATCCAACGTATAAATCTAAGGTTCCTCCACAAGATCTTCCACTGAAGGATCTCGCTAGATCTGCAGTTGCAGGAGGTACACCTGAGTGTTGTATAGTAACCTTATTCAAAGGTTCCAAACTATGTACTAATCGTAGACTCTTGCCATCTTTCTTAATGACACAGAACCATTTCGAACGATAACTAGCATTCGATGGCTCGTATATTCCTGAGTCAATTTTACTTTTAATTATTTTACATACATCCTCGAAGATACCTGGCGGAATTGGTATATTCCTTTCAACCCACGGTTCATGTGGAATTACAGGTACTTTCACAGGTGGAAAGAATTCATTTTTAAAGGTCCCAGCTTCACTTGGTTCCCAAGCAAAACCTGCTTCCTGTTTACACATCATTTCGTGCATAAGATCTCTCTCTTGTTCCCACAAAAATCCTTCTGGATGATTCTTATCTATTATCTCTTTCCTTTCTTCCGTATATCTTCCCGTAGGAACAAACGGTTTAGGATGTTTCGACAATTCAGGTAGTTCCAATAACGGATCACCATGAATATGTCTTTCAATTCTAAATTCATCTGGTAACGTCGCCTTTATAGGGTTAACCTTCTTGTCAACAGGTTTATACTTCGTGAACACTTCTTCCATATTCAAGTTGATTGGATTCTCAATTCCTATGGCTTCATTAACCACTTGTTTATTCGTTTCATCTATTAAATTGATAGAAGATCTATCCTGCTGATTCAATTTAATACGTTCTTCAAGTGTATTTGTTGGAGGTTCATTCAATAAGTCTGGCTGAACATTCTCCTTCTTGTCCTTCCAGTCCTGGGCTTTCCCTTTCTTTCGTTGCCTCGACTCATATCTTACTTTCTCAAAACTCGGTTGAGATCTTTGGAATGATTCAGTTCCTCTTTTGAATATTTTGTATCGAACCATTCTCTTCCTAGTTCTCTGAGAGTTTTTAGGTTTATTCCAATTATTATCTCTGACCGTTTCAGAGGTGTTTTCGTTATTACATTGATTCTGTGTGGTCTCTGTGGATTCAGATTTCTCGCAATTCTCCCCCAAACTAAAATTTTGTAGTATAGGTTCAACAAATCGCCTCTTCTGAACTTTCCTTCGTACAGGTTTAGGCCTGATCCTTCCATTCTGAAGGAAGAATGACTTTATGGGATTTAAATTGAATTGGTCATTATTCGAGTTATCGTCAAATTCGCTCAGAACACCATTTCTCCATACACAGAATACTTGTTTATCCCCAATCGTCTTTTGATTAAGGTAACAGTCAATTATTTCTTCAGCTTGATTATCTTGAGACTTTAAATGTTCTCTAGATGCAAGAACATATGCTTCAGAAAGCTCTTTCTTAGAGAACGTTTCTTGTTCACATCGTTTGTATCCATCTAGAGTTCGGATCGCAGATTGTTATCTCAGAATCTCCGTTTCCAAAGGTCTTAATTTCACTTTCCACCAAGACGTCAAAAGGTCGCCCTAATAACACTTGAAATGGCGCTTTATTCTGTACGTGTAATTGTAAGTACACCGTAACTTCACCAAATTTAAATGGAATATTTCTTGTTAAACCAAGAGTTTGGTTTAATTTTCCACTTGCATCTTGCATTCTAATCGTAAATTCTGGATCCTAGGTAATTCCTAGACCTATAGCTATCAATTGGTCTATCACAACAATCTGTGAACCTTGGTCCAATACACTTTCAATCTCTTCATCTCTATTATTGATTTCAGGAGTAACAGCACGTAATCCATTTGATTGATTTGCTACTACCACTGGATGATCACTATGGTCTTCATATGCCACGCTTTGATTAGCAACTATGGCAATGTTCCTTTGTTCATCATCAATGGAAAGGTCTCGTAGAAAACTTTCCACAATGTCTTTCTGCACTATAGATCCCACAGGAATGTCATTACAACTTTCAGTCAGGACTTCGAACATATCCGCCTGATCCTGCCAAAGATCTTCAATTCTAATGCATGTATCAATCATCTGTACCCTAGATGGATCGTTCAAAATTTCAGTTTCTCCATTTTCGGTTAAAGTCAATACGTAGTTATTTGTTTTAGTCCTTGGACGAACTCTTCTATTGCGTATCTTGCGCATAATAATCTTTCTGATAGCAGGTGATAAAGCTGCTAATTCTTCTGTACTCAAATCAACTTTAGCATCGAATATCTTCTTTGCTATATCTTCTTCTACGCCTGGTCTCGAGACTTCATTCCTAATTTTATAGGCTGGAGTATATCCATGACTATCAATTTGATTCGTCTGGTCTCTTGGTACCTTTGTAGGTGTATTAATTTGAATAGGGCGATACGTCCTAGGTTGAACATGATCATATGGCCTATGTTCGCTATTAATTTGATTCGTTGGTCTTGACGAAGGAATTAATTTAATAGCATCCTCGTCATCCGATTCATCAACGTCTTCAATCGTGACTGAGGGCTTCTTCAAAGGCCGATCTATGGACTTTGGAGCCTCAAATCTCACTGTTTTCTGATTTCCATTGGTCGTTTCAACCAATTTCCCTGGTAACAAACCTGGTTTCTTGGGTATATGCACCCCATCAAATACTAATCTTTTCGTATTTTCATTAAATTGATTTCGTTTTGCTTTCTCACTTTCCTCCGGACTACAGCATTGGATCTTAAAGTTCTCATGGACCGATCCTGCTCCTTCATTGGAGTACTTATTTTTTTCCATTTGAACTATCTTGGTTGAACACACGAACATCGTCTTCTCGGTGTGCTTCCAAATTCCCAAGTCTATCTGATAGTTCCTCTATTTTTGTCATCCAAACAGCTAGATTAACATTAGGATTCATCTGCTGGTCCATGACTTTATCATCTTCGTCATCTTCCATGTTTGCAAAATAGGATTCAGCACGATCCCATCCCAAATCTTTCGCCATTTGTTCAACTTTCTTGTATCGAGGTATATTCGGATCGTCTCGAGGCATTCTAGCGTTGTCTCTTAATTTGTAACGCTTCGAGTCACCTCCTTCAGGCATCATCCAACCTCTTTTCGTAAATTCCAGCAAGTGTGGACATTCATTCATAAAATGATCTGTCGATTTGCACAAGAAACATGCCCACTGAGTTCCATTCGAACTTCTTGGTGTCGCATTTCTTTCCAATCTATTAGATTGATTCGAGGGACCACTCGGTGGTATCGAATTAATCATTCCTTTAGCATTTTCTTTGGCCATCTGTGCCATTACTGCTGTTAACTGCGTCATAATGTCCGCTCCTTCTTTGAAGTGCGACTGTAATGACTTCACAGCTCTTATTTCTTTCATATTTGCCTCCATGAGGTCTTTATTCAATGCAACCATCTGCTGTTGTTCTTCCGTCAATTCCCTTGGGATCAAACTTTCTAATTTAATTCCCAGAAGATCCTTGAATTCGTCTTCTACTTTGGGTTTCAATGCTTGAAGATAGTTCCTATCTGTCTTGGGAACATCTGCAGCAAACGGCAAATTAATATGTCCCCTACTAAATGAATTAGGGTTATTAATTGGTGGGCTCGAAGAAGCAATGGAAAGTGTTTGATAGTAGTTATCAAATGAACTCCCAATCATATACTTCTCAGCCGCATTCATTACTTCGTCAATCTTGAAAGGGTCTTCCTTTTGTCTATCTGACATAGAAGTAACTGACACATCTTTCACAACTGTTTCTAGCACGCCTCTCCTTACTTCGGGAGTCATAGGTGCCAAGAACAATCTTACTGCATCTGTAAGACCTGGGTCGAAATAGGTCTTAGGGTAGGTTTTGGTATGTGGAGGTTTATGTTGTAGCGTGCTAAGAGCAGGCTGGAGCTCGAAGGGAGCTACGAGAACCGCGACCGAGGACGGGAATGACCTAGTAGTGGCTAGAACGATGAGATGGTGACCCTTGAAGGGGTTCCTAAGGGGTCCAGGGAGGTCCCTAAGACGTAAGGAGGTTAAGGAGGAGTACGGGACTGTACGATATTGCGTAGTAGGAGTTGTACTCGCTAGAACATCAATATAGGATAGAGTAGGTCGTATGTGTGAATGGGTCTCGAGGGTGTAAGCTCCCGAGAAGGGATGTGCCGGGGAGGGTAGGTCCCCGGAGGCTAGGCTTGAGGATGGACGTCCTCGAGTGTAAGAGGTGGTAACGGAGAAGCAGTACGTAGTTCGACGTGAGAAGTAGCTTCGACGTTACCTAGATCAAGGTCCCGAAGCTTATGAAATAGCTAGGGAGCTTGAGGTGGTTTGGGGAGGTTAGCTCACCAAGGCGGTAGGCGTTAGGGAGCTTTAGTACTGTTTGAGGGAGCTCGGGAACTCACTCGGATTGCTTAGACGTGAAGTAAAAGCGTGTATTGGATCGTGTAGACGATCACGGAGACGATAGACAAGACTTGAGAGAAACAGAGATAGAGAAATAGAGAGTAAAGAGAATTCCGTATAGGTAGCAGGTACAAAGGGACAGGGACTGGACCTATGTAAAGGGTGTGTGTTCAAAATATACCAAGCTGCTGCTTCTGGACGTTGCGGCGCTACTTAAGTAGATACGGGAAGTGAACAAGAGAACATCTGGAACATGAGGCAGCTAATCTAGGGAGGGAAGTAATCAAGATTTAGTACTTAAAGGGGCTGGCCATTAGGAGGGTGTTGTATGCATATTGGTGAGCGTCGGGACGTTTGGGTAGGTATGACAGGGGAATGGTGATAGTTAGGGAGGTGCGTGGTGGTATTTGGGAGGTGTGGAGGTCAATAGGAGGTGATAGCTGGTACTGGGGCAGGTCTGGTTGTAGCCAGGGCATGACAGCATCACTATTTGTGATCATTTTTGGTTTGTCCATCAGCTTTTTCATCTCAGCGTCGAAGAGGAGTCTGAAGATTCTCATCTTCTCCTGTTCCCCTGCATCAATTGGATTAAATTGATGGACCAATTGTTCAAGCAATAATCTAGATCCTCTTTCGTCTCCTACAGATTGCGGAAACATATTCTTTAGATCCTTTTTAAATTGATCCCAATTCGGGGTCTTTACCGAATCAAAGACTCTTAATGCTTGTCTCGTTTTATAAGACGTCCATTCTAAAGCTAATCTCACTTTAGCCTTGTCAGATGTAATTCCTCCAGGTTCAAATATGCTTTCAGTAGCTTCGAACCACGGTATCATTTGACTTGGATCAGTTATATCAAACAATGGTGCTGTCTTATACTTTCTTGGAAGTTTCGCACTGGCTTTATCAATCTCAGCCTTAGCTTCAGCTGACAACGCAGGCATTCCATAATTATTGGTAGTCATTTTGACTGGTTCAATCGTATTACTTGCTTGAGAGATAGTCTGATTTAACGTATCTATCAATCTAGTTGATTCAATCGATGTGGAAGATGTTGAAATTGACTCTGGAGCAATCAATTCAATTATATCTTCTTCAATATCAATCGGATTAATTTCTTTTCTCTTCCTTTTCGGATCGAGATTAGATTTCTTCAAATTCCTTGGCAAAGATGTAAGTCTTCCTCGAGATATAGATGATCCTGTTCCTCTAGAAACAGAACTTCCATGCAATGCTTCTGTCGGTAATTGAGAAGAGGATGAACGACTGGATTCGTTCGTAGGGTTTAATAGGGATGTCCGGGCTGATGTGCCAAACGTAGATCTCCCAAATACAACTCCTGCTTTACGATATTCTTCCGGTGTCAATACTCCTGCTTTCTCCGAATTCTTCGAAGTATGCGGTTTTCCATGAACTAATGTTGACAGTTCACAGAAATGGTATCACAAAGATCAACACACTTCTACCAAATAATCGAATATAATCCAAACAAACGTTCAATTTAATTTATCAAGCTAATTGTAGCTTCAAAACCACCCCTCGCGGTGGGCTCCAGATAACGAGCTTGCCTTGTTTTTGTGTGAAAGGGAAAGGAAGGAATCTAATGGGCACTCCAACCAACCAATCTAATACACAATATGCGAGTTCACTGCTATCAAATTTATTTAATAGCAAGGGATAGCGTTGGCAAAGGTTCCGCAAAGCTTTGAGAGCTAAGTAAGAAGCTTTGATCAATCAATTTGAATCGTTCTAAGGATTCGATATATTCCTTTGATCAAGGTAGATTCAGCACGATTTGTACTTGAGTTTGTATTGATTTGGGTATATCAAGAATTGGGGGTTTGAATCAAAGTAAATTAAAACCGAAACACACAGACCCCTACGGAGGGCTAGAACTATGTGCTGGCACAACCACACAGCGTGATTTGCCCTTAAGACCAACAACTGATCCTAAGTTAGAAGAATACCCAACAACTGGATATACTTCTCGCGGTCACAAGGAGCAGAACACAACATTCCTATACTCACAAGTGCCGGGCCCGAATGGCTGCTAGCGAAGAGGTTTCAGTCTGGCGGGAGTGTGTCTTTCCTTTTTATGGATTAGCACTGCAACGTTGTCCCAAAATCACTTGTATTCCAGATACATCGGATCGCTATTTATACATACAGAATATAGAGCCGCACAGTACAATTAATTTAAAACAATAAACGTTCGGAACCATAAGGAAACTTCTACACTCGGTCAGATACCATTTAATTTGAATCTACATGTCCTTATTTGGCCCATATTGGTTCCAAGATTCTAGTATACCTCCAAACATAGGTAGGTACTTCGATATTCATTTAATTTAATTGTTTTTAGAGAATGACTCGAATAGTGTTCAACTGTCATTGCTGTTCAACACTTACTTCGATCGTTTGTCACCTCGTCCGGAGGCAAATCAGCTCTCCTCAATTCTAATCCTATCAATCCGATTCATCTGGATTAAACTAATTGCTTCTCTCTTTCAATAGACACCCATTGTGCCTATACTCTATCAAGGGAGTTACGCATAGTATTCATTTAACTGCATTCTTCATTATTTTCTATGTCAGGACTCTTTGACATTCATTTGATATGTCTTCGGAGCCTCGCAGTCTTCCGATCGTTCTTCTAGTCATTTTCCTCAACCATGCAACTTGATTGGTCTATTAGACTAAATTGCAGTCTTTTAGATTAATGCATGATCCCGTTCTAGAAGGAGTATTTGATAATTCCTGAGCTCTAGAAAGTCATTTTGAGTCAATCCCCGGTTCATAGTCACTTGAGTAAGTTCTTCCCAAACTCCTGCCAGTGTAAGGTCCAATAAGAATACCCTTGGTATGTCATACGTGAATGGTCATCCTTCGGATGTAGTCCGAGTCTGGTATAATCCTGCTTGACAAACAGGTAGACTGCTATCCGAAGGTAGTATCGGGGATGGGTAAACTAGCCAACTTGTGGTAGTATGGGTATATGGTCCCTTCAACTTATTAGACTGATTCAGTATTGACTTTGACTGTCAATCTGGGTCTCAATTACAGTCCTCTTGATACAAATCTATACGTGAAAATGTCACAATTCACAGCATAGACGTCTAGCCAAAATTTAGGCGTGTCAGCGAATATCCCGAAGAGGGATCTTATTCTGTCTCCCTCCCTCCTTTGTCGGAGGTGCACGGGGAGTTGAACGAAGCTTTGGCTTCCCTTCGTCGTGTCGCCACCTTCGCCCACCAACTCTTCCGTTGTGATCCCGCCTCCGTCCTCCACCAGCACAATCGATACGTGGGTGTGATTATTGATGCGGTGATCTCATTCCTTCGATGTGGTTTGGATACCTCGGACGAGGATGTGCTCGCCCTTAATCTCCAGCTTGCACTCCAGTACATGGAAGCTGCCCATTTCATTCACGCTGAGCTCCACCTTCGATCTCTCAGTAGCATCCAATGGTTCTTTGCCAATGCTGCTGAGAGGGAGGAGGGTATCTATCGTCTCGTCCTCGTCCATTCTCATTTTTCGGACAACGCTCCCTTCCTCAACGTTGCGCAGCATGCTGGCTTTATTGCTCCCTTCAGCGACTCTCTCGAACCCCCTCTGCATCGCCGCATGTTTGCTCTAGAAACGGCTCTTCCTCATCATGGCGCTGGTAATTGGGAGGACCTCGTTCCCGCAGTTCCTAGTTTGGATACTCTTATGCAGGAGTGGGAAGCAATGATGTCAAGTTATATTCGTTTCGTGACCGAGCCTCCCTCACCCCAGAGAGATCCTCAAGGAGAAGATAGTGCTCATCACGAGGAGGTCTCCGCTTTGCAGGAGAGGGAGGGTGGAGGTCAGAAAAAAGGTAGTGTTCGTCCCGAGGAGGTTTCCGCTTTGCAGGAGGGGGAGGGTGGAGTTACTGCCGCCATTCCTTTATTCCTCCCTGAACCTCTCTCCCCTACCCCCGTTGCTTCAGCTGCTTCCCCTCCTTCTCCTCCTCCCCGCTTCGGCTCTGTATCGAATCTGGTCATCGATATGACGGCGGACGAAGACGATGATGACATTTATGAGTCTCCGGGTTCTATCGAGCGTCGCAACCATTCGGAGGGTAACCCAGGTGAGGGTGATTCTATGGAAGATGGACCAGTAGTTCCTTGAAAGGAGAGCATTCTGTAGCCTCATAGATCGTCGCGTACTTGTCTTCCTATTCCTGTCCCATAGATTTTCTTTTTACTTTTTTGTTTTTCTGTATAATTTTGTTAATCAAAGGAAACGTTCTTGATACTGTGTGGAAATTAATAAGAGTAAAATCGTGGTGCATCCAGGTTGCATTAACCCTCCGATGCAAGCTATCGTTAGTTAGTCGTGAATATCATGGGGTTGTCGCCCCCGTCGGTTCTTCGTTATCCTCATTCAAACCCCGTGCTCCCTGCTACCTTTCCCGTCCTCCTCCTCATCCTCCCGTGCTTCCTGCTCCAGCGAAGCCCATTGCAGACGCGATGGCTGGCGTTTCCTCGGATGTTGTTGATGCCAGTTTCGTAGAAGCTCAATCGAGCCCACCATACCTCCCCATCCTACCCAGGAGTTGAAATCGTCGCCGTACCCCTCCCATTTAACCAGGTATTGTACCTCCCCTGGTCGCCCCTTTATTGGTTTTGAGTCTAGGATGCTTTCGACGAAATGTTCCGTCTTCCCTTTTATAAAGACTGGGGGAGGGGGGGAGTTCTGTCGTTTGAACTTATCGTGGAAGTGATGCTTCAACCTGTCGACATGGAACACATTATGAATCTTGTGGAGGTCCCCAGGGAGGTCCAATCGGTAAGCATGACTCCCTACTTTTGCCAAGATTGAGTAGGGACCCGTCCACTTGTGATCTAGCTTTTTCATAGGTCGTCTAGTTCTGACGTTTTCCATGTTCAGCCACACGTGGTCACCTTCCTTCCAGTCCGGGGCCTCCTGGCGTTTTCGGTTAGTGTACTTCGCATAGGCCTCGTTAGCTACCTGAATTCGTTCCTGGAGGTACGCATGTAGTTCTTTGAGGTTAGACGCATATTCGTTGACCTCCGCTCCTTGTACTTGTTCCAGCGTAATAGACAGCTTTGGGTGATATCCCTTGTTGGCAAAGAATGGTGAGACACTGGTCGTCGTGTTTGGGGTGTTGTTGTATACGAATTCTGCCATCGGTAGGAGGAGGTCCCAGTCGTCCTGGTCGTAGGAGCAATAGATCCGAAGGTATGCCTCCACAGATTGATTTACTCGTTCTGTTTGGCCATCTGTCTGGGGATGATATGCAGTAGATAGGCGGGATTCGATCCCTAATGCCCTACAAAGCTCCCTCCAGAATTGGGACACGAATAGGGAGCCCCGGTCTGAAGTTATGTCGGAAGGCATCCCATGCTTTGAGAAGACATGTGTGATGAATAGATTGGCCAAGTCCTCCGCATTATCTGTCGTATGACAAGGAACATATATGGCCTGTTTGGTGAGTCGGCAGACTACTACGAGGATGGCGTCGTATTTCTCTGGACCCGCCGTGACTGGGAGCTGAGTGATGTGGTCTAGGGAGATCGAGGACCAAGGTCTTTGACCAATTGGTAGTGGACGGAGGTTCCCATAAGGTTTGGAGCGACTGGCTTTGGCTCTCAGACACGAGCGGCAGCTACGCACGTAGTAGTTCACGTCTTTGGACAGTCCCTTCCAAAAGAACAGTTGGTTTACGAGCTTCTTAGTGCGCTTCTCGCCCGGGTGTCCCCTTAGTTTATGGTCGTGGTACGATTGTAGGACCTCCCTTCGTAGGGTCCCGACGTCTGGGATGTATATCCGACCCCCCCTCTTTATCAGCCCATCCTCCCAAACGAGAGATCCCTCCTCGTTGCGTGCAATCCTCTTCAGTGCTTCAATTATAGTCGTGTCCTTTGGAGCTTCCCTTACTTGATTCACTAGGAGGTCCTCGTTCATAAGGATAGTAGCGTTCAGTCGCTCTGGAGGTATGAGTACCCTTTCCCTCCCCATTAAGACCTGGTCCCTTGAAGCTCCCTTCTTTGGGTATACATCTGATCTCCGAGTGAGCGCGTCCGGCTTGGCTCCCAACCTCCCTGGTCGATAGTTGATGACAAAATCGTATCCTGAGAGGAGTTCTGCCCACCGGGCTTGTCGAGCTGTCAGCTGCTTTGTAGTAGTGAAGTACTGGAGGTTGTTGTGGTCTGAATATACTTGGATTTGGTGTCGGGATCCTTCGCAGTACGCCCTCCATTGTTTGAAACAATCCACAATAGCTAGGAGCTCCTTATCGTAGATGTCGTAATTCAGTTCCGCGGAGATCATTGACCGCGCATGGAAGGCAATGGGGTGTATCTCCCCCGTTTCAGGATCCAGCTGTGATAGAATCCCTGCTATCGCCAAGTCGGAGGCATCGCATTTGAGGATTACCGGTAGTTCCGGATTGTAATGTCCCAGCACCGGGGCTTCGGAGAATGCTGACTTCAGAAGTTCGAAGGCACTACTGCACTGTGGGGTCCAGTTCCACACTGAATTTTTTCGGAGGAGCTTCGTGAACACCTTGGTGATTCCCGAGTAGTTGTCTATGAACCTCCTATAGAAGTTTGCGAATCCAAGGAACGCCTGGAGCTCCTTAACTGTTCTTGGTTTTGGCCAGTCCATTACTGCCTTCACTTTCTCTGGGTCCATGGATACTCCCAATGGTGATATGATCACCCCCGAGTACTCGACAGTGTCGACATGAAACGCGCATTTTTCCGGCTTTGCATGGAGGTGGTTCGCCCGTAGTCGTTCGAGGACCTTCCTGACGTGTTCGACATGGGATACTTCATCGTCTGAGTAGATTAGAATGTCATCCAAGTAAATTACCACGCAAACGTCCACCATGTCGTGAAAGATCTCGTTCATGAAGAATTGGAACGCGGAGGGAGCATTCGTGAGCCCAAAGGGCATCACCAGGTATTCGAATGACCCATACCGAGTTCGGAATGCAGTCTTCCACTCGTGTCCCTGGGCTACCCTGATGTTGTTGTATCCTGCGCGGAGGTCGATCTTTGTGAAGATCTTCACCTTCCGTAGTTGATCCACTAAGGTTCCTATTAGGGGTAGTGGGTACCTATTCTTCTTCGTAATCTTGTTCAGAGCTCGATAGTCAACGCAGAGTCGCAGGGTACCATCCTTTTTCTTGGCAAACAAGACAGGAGCTCCCGCAGGGGAGCTGGAGGATCGTATGAACCCCTTGCCTAACATCTCATCGATGTACTCCTTGAGGGATTTCAGCTCCTTCTCAGACATGTTGTAGAGCTTCCCTATGGGAGGTATCACATCCCCTTCTGTCTCAATTTTGATATCGTAGGGTCGGTGAGGAGGTAGCGTCCTTGCTTCTCCAGGTGAGAATACGTCCAGGTAGTCCTGGTATTGGACGGGAATGGATTTCTTTAACTCCTCCGTCTCCTGACGCTTCGATTCTTCTTTGTCGAGCTCCTTGACGACCCCTCCTTGTTCCGGACTAGGGTCCCCACTCTCAGGATCCTTTGGTTGCTGCACTCCCTCTGTGGCGCTGCTATCACTCGCCCGGAGCATTTCTTCAGTAGGGGATCCCTCCTTCGTGGGCGATATGTGAAGGAAGTACGCTGGGGTTCCCTCCCTCAGTAGATGATCCATTCCAGCTGCTCCTATTAAGCTGATGGGTTTCCCTTGTATGGTGGGGTCCGATTTTTGTTCCACCACATGGGCTCCCGCTATGAGCTGCTTCCTTCAGAAGTTGTTGCGTCTTATTGAACCCTTGGGAGTTAGCCCTGACCTTGAAGGAATCGTGGGTATGTTCAGGCTTTCGATGTCTAAGGTGGGGAGGTCGGGATAAGGTCCATGTTCCCTCCTTTTCTTCCTCCACTGGACTTTTTGCTTAGCTCCAGGCCAGGAGGAGGATTGTTCCGTGTCCCTACTCTTCCACTTTTGATAGGCCTCCTCTGAATCCTTCACTGGTTGAGGGGTTACTTTTTCCCTGACGGATCGTCCAGCCTCAAGGATTCCTTCCACCTCTTCTTCTGGGCTTTTGCTCGCGAACGCTAGCCATTCGTTAATCCCCATAAGGATTGGGTCGTCTGGCCCTAGATCTTTTTCTGAGGGGAGTAATTCGTGTGGACCCGGCTGCCTCGCCTCGTACTCCTCGTCCTTCACTTCCTCTAGTTCTACCCTCGTCCTTGGAGCTTTAAGAGGAGCTTTAGGAGGTTGTTGGAGAGCTTCAGGAGGTGGTTGGAGAGTTCCTTCGTGTATCTTCTCGCTGTTTGGAGCTTTAGGAGGTTGTTGGAGAGCTTCAGGAGGTGGTTGGAGAGTTTCTTCGTGTATCTTCTCGCTGTTTACCCCCCTTCCTAGCTCCTCGGTACCTCCCTCGGCGCCTGGTTGGACAATTTCCGATGCAAGGGCAGCTGAGATTCTGACGTTTCGGTCCTGGAACGTCAGGCAAAGTTCCTTCCAGTCAATTACTGGGTTGTGCATTCGTAGCCACGGCAATCCTAGCACAATTGGAGCCGTGGGGTGTAATCGAGTTACTAGGAACTCCACCTTGTGAATTGTTCCATCCGCAAAGCTGATCTGGTCAGTGTAGGTCTGAGTTATCAATCCTGCGGAGGTAAGTTGCCCGTCGAACAGCTCCAAAGGGATGCTGTTTGTTAGGTCAACCAGATTTCCGGGATGTCGCATGGCGACGGTTTTGTCTATGAAGCATCTAGTTGCTCCACTATCCACTAGTGTGGCGTATTCTTTGTCTTCCTCGATGTCGGAGAACGGAAAGCGTGTAAGGATGATGAAGGAGTTGTAGGATTGGGATGTGAGACAAGCTGGCTGACTCCCCGCGAGTGCAGCTCTTATTGTGATAGGTGAAGGTGTTGCGGGGCTTCGCAGTTCGCCCTGATCTACCTCGAAGCCCCCTGCCCATTTCCCACTTCTTCCAACAGTTCCTGCTCACCTTCCTTTGGTGAGTCTAAGATGTGAACGTTCCATAGATCGTCCATTCCTTCCCGTTCCTCCACTACGATCCCGGCGTGAATCCGTTCTAAAGGACGAGTTGAATCGTCCTTACGACCTCCTCCTTGGTTGGTCGTCCCTCTTCCTCGAGTTGAATCAGCCTTGGAAGCTCTCTCAGAGCTCCCTTGTTCCTCCACTGGGCGTTCCAGTGATTCCGGGTTGGGGCAGTCCTTTGCCCAGTGCTCCTTTCGTCCACAACGCATGCAGAGTTCCTGCCTACGTCTTCTCCACTTCTCCGCTCTTTCTTCGGAAGTCCATTTCCTTCCGGTATCCGTAACTCCTGCCCGGAGGATCGCTTCAGTCCATTCTCCTCTGTCTCTGCAGTGGCAGCAGTCTTCACTCTCCCCTCGATTTTTGCTATCGTAGGTTTCCTCCTCTCCCCACGCTGCGGAAGCCCTTTGTCGTCCGTTAACGAGCTTGCCTCGTTTTTGTGTGAAAGAGAAAGGAAGGAATCTAATGGGCACTCCAACCAACCAATCTAATACACAATATGCGAGTTCACTGCTATCAAATTTATTTAATAGCAAGGGGTAGTGTTGGCAAAGGTTCCGCAAAGCTTTGAAAGCTAAGTAAGAAGCTTCGATCAATCAATTTGAATCTGTTACGATCACTTCTTTTTCATCTTATCTTTTCCTTATCTTGTCTTATCTTTTATCTTTTGTCTTATCTTCTATCTCCCTTATCCTATATCTTGTCTTATCTTGTCACCTGACCTATTATTTATGCTTACTGATACAACATGCGCTTTTCATTTACTTATATTAAACACAGCAGTCTCACAACACATATACAGCATGACGATCGAGCGTTCATTACTTACACATTGCTTTACTTATGTTCTACTCATGTTTACCACTAACCCAGGGCGTTGGGCATTAGTAGGGCGGAGGGTTGTTTACTCGTATATAAGCTGTAGTTACTTGCTGTATTTCCTTAGCTTTGATCTCGTCTATTCTACCTGGTTTAGCCCAGAACTTTGCTTGTTCTCTTTATTACCCCGTTGTTTGAGGTTTTCTTGAGTGTGACGCCTGGTGACATCTGTTACTAGAACCAGTCGCTGACAGAAGATCAAAGCTATTCTTACCACCTGTCACACGCTACGCGATCATATCCCTATCACAGTTATCCCCGCTCACATTTTTACCAACCCTTCACAGACTTCTACTCTCTCTTCGAGCAGTGTCGCCTATAGTACAAAGGTGTAACGTTGAGTCCGACACCGTACTGGCAGACGAAAGCGTCGACTGATCACTAATCTTCGGAGAAGGGTCTTCGCGTGCACATCGAGCTCCATTCCTAGACAGGGAGGGTGCATCTGTTCATCAATCGAGAGTGGAAGGCTGCTTCCCACATCATCGTACTCTTTTTCGAAATCTTCCCCACATTACTACCGACTTCTACAAATCCAATCATACATTTTCCCATCATCACCACCGAGTTGCATTAGTAACTCATCTTCCTTACAACGGATTCTACCTCAAGACTAGGACGACCTAGACTTTCGGTACAAACCGATCGTCCCCGCTCCCCCAACTCATCTGCTCCATCCACTTCATCTTCAATTGAACGAAACATCACCTCATTCAAACCCGACTACATATCACCCCACTACAGCATGTCTAACCCTACTCCCGATCATATCCCCATTACTCCTGTCACCACTCCTCATGTTCATGGCAAGTCGTTGCTCAGAGAACCCAGTATCTTTGATGGCGATAAAACCCAGTTCAAAGAGTGGCGCCGTACCCTCTTTGCTTACATTCGCGATCCAAGGAACAGAGTCACTACAGACAATGAGAGAATTGACATTGCAATCTCGTATATGCGAGGTCCCAAAGTCAGTAGCTGGGTCCAGAATTACATGGATGATAACTTCGACGATGATGAGGAGGAATGGGCTAGCACGTGGAAAGGATTCAAGGACGCATTGAATGCCTCCTTCCTAGACAAAGGACTTACAGAGAATGCACAGGAGAGGCTAGAACATCTCCGCCAGGGCCCCAATGAGAGGGCAGAGGATTTCTTCAAGGAATTTGAAGTTATCATGCGAGATGCCGGATACGTCAAGGATGCACCCTATGTCATCAGACTGATCGAAATGAACGTAAAGCCTAAGCTGATCGATCAAGTATATGGCACCAGCAATGAGCGAATCGAAAAGTTCAATGAACTCAAACAGAAGATCATCAGTATCGATGACATGTGGTGGCGTCGTGAGGAAATGCGGCGCAACTGGTCAAACAGATACCAGCGGAATGCTGGGCAAGGACCTAGTAAGCAGAAATGGCAACCACAGACACAGGCTCCAGTACCCAAGACTCCAACCCCTGCGGTACCCACCCAGGATAGGAAAGATGGGACCGGAATTACTTTCAAAGGTGCAGGCAGACCAATGGACATTGACGCTGCGCGTCGTAACAGGGAATGCTTCCATTGTGGCAAGCAAGGCCACATTGCAAAGTTCTGTCCAGAGAAAGCGCCGAAACCGCAGTTTGTCAGAGGCATGTGGAGCCGGATGACACAGGAGGATCAGGAGGCTATGGCCAAGGAATTGGGTTTTGTCCTGCCCCAGCAGTAGACGCAGGTCTGCTGGGCCAATCTCAGAATCAGTATCGGACTTTTCGTCATCGTCATATGTAGACAGTTAATTTAGTTTTGAATTCGGTAGTACTGGTACACCCAACAAAAATAACTTATCTACAATGACAAACCGAACTGAGGAAAAACCTGTGAGATATGAACCAAACACACCTGAATGGGTGGCGCAGCGGTTACAAATGGACAAACTCCCCATGGCTATAGGAATCCTTAGAGCCTGGATGCCTGAAAGTCGTGTCAGAGAAGCATCGGAAGAAACGGTATTGGCTATACGAAATCTAAATCATGCAACCGCAACTGAAGCAGTTACCAATCTCAAAAGTCGTAAGAGATTCGTCCGAGGTACCCGAGGACGTGAGCTAAAGTTGCGAACCACTATTGAGAATATCGACAATGGTGTGCAGATTGAAACGGAAGCCCTCCTAGACAGTGGAGCCACAGGGTCCTGTATCAATAAGGACTTTGTAGAACGGCACCAGCTCACTGTTAAGGAGTTACCAGTCAAAATGCCAGTCTATAACGCCGATGGCACTCTGAACAAAAATGGTTCCATAGAAGGCTATGTACAAGTCCGAATGGTGATAGGAGATCATGCCGAACGAATAGATTTGGCAGTTACCAATTTAGGCAAGACAGATATCTTCCTAGGCATAGATTGGCTACGTTACCATAATCCCAGCATTGACTGGAAGGAATCCACGTTGACGTTTGAACGTTGTCCTGACAAATGCGGATATTTGCCACACTATGAATCACCTGAGGATGATGGTACAGAGGAAAAGCTTGTCGATGGTGAAAGGATCTTCTGGTTCGACTGGAATGGGTATCTTTCCGACCAAGGTCATATCAAAGTACAAACTGCTACTACAGATGCCGCTACTCCATACCTTGCCGAGTATGCTGATGTATTTAGTAAAAAGGATTTTGACCAAATGCCAGAAAGACGTCCATGGGATCATGCTATAGAATTAACGCCAGGCTCTAAGCCAGTTGATTGCAAAGTTTATCCCCTCAATCCACCAGAACAGAAGGCTTTAGACGAATTCCTAGAAGAAAACCTTAGATCGGGACGAATACGACCATCACGTTCACCCATGGCTTCACCTTTCTTCTTTGTCAAAAAGAAAGATGGAACACTACGGCCCGTACAGGATTATCGAAAGCTAAATGACATGACTGTCAAGAATCGATATCCACTCCCGTTGATTCAGGAACTCATCGATAAGCTGAAGAATTCTAAAATCTTCACCAAGATGGATGTCCGATGGGGATTCAATAACATCCGGATCAAAGAAGGAGACGAATGGAAGGCAGCGTTCCGGACAAACAGAGGCTTGTTTGAGCCTACAGTCATGTTCTTCGGACTTACAAACTCACCTGCCACATTCCAAGCCTTCATGAATCACATCCTTCGAGAACTCATTGATCAAGGACACGTCATTGTTATATGGATGATATCCTTATCTTCACAGACAACATGGAGAGACACCGAGTCATCGTCAGAAAGGTTCTTGATATCCTAAAAGCCAACAAGCTGTACTTGAAACCCGAAAAGTGTACCTTTGAGGCTAAGGAGGTCGAATATCTTGGAATCATCGTAGGCAATGGACAAATCCGGATGGACCCAAAAAAGGTTGAAGCAGTTCGAACCTGGCAGCCACCAGAGAAAAAACGTGAACTACAATCGTTTTTAGGGTTTTGCAACTTCTTCTGCCGGTTCATCCGAGATTTCAGTAAAATTGCCAAACCCCTAACACGACTCACAGGGAACACGACTTGGGAATGGACATCTCTCGAACAAGATGCATTCGATCGGTTGAAGGACCGGATCATTGAAGACGTCACTCTCATTATCCCAAGAGAAGCTGGAAAGTTCCGAGTTGAAGCTGATTCCTCTGACTATGCTAATGGTGCAGTCCTGTCACAGAACGTCGACGGAAAGTGGAGACCAGTAGCTTTCAGATCCAGGTCACTCAATGAGATTGAAAGGAACTATGAAATTTACGACAAGGAGATGATGGCCATCATGGACTCCCTCTCGGACTGGAGACAGTACTTGTTAGGTGCAAAAGAACCTGTTGAAGTCTTCACAGATCACCAAAATCTCCAGTATTTCCGGAAACCTCAGAAGTTGAACCGACGACAAGCCAGATGGGTAGTTGAAATCGCTGAATACCATATCGAACTCTTCCATAAGCCCGGGAAATCAATGGGAAAAGCCGATGCCCTGTCACGGATGTCAGGCCTTGAGAAAGGGGAGAACGACAATACCAACGTCACGCTACTAAAACCAGAATTTTTCATTTCTCAGATAACAGATCAGACATCTGCCCCTGAAGACGATCTGCTTAATCTCATCCGAAGAAAGAAAAATCAGCGAGACAAGTTAGTACAGGTTGCCCTTGAGTCTAAAGACAAGGAATGGCTTGAAACTGAGGACAGATTAGCAGTTTGGCAAGGACGTATCTATGTCCCTAAGGACAAAGAACTCAGAGGACGGATCATACAGGCACATCATGATGCCCAGACAGCAGGACACCCCGGCCGCTATAAAACTATTGAGTTGATTACACGCAACTACTGGTGGCCAGGAATTAGTCGGGACGTAAGGATCTACGTGGAAGGGCTGCGAAAAATGTCAAGCTACAAAGACACATCGTACCAAGCCTGTAGGACCATTACATCCACATGACGTACCATCTGAGCCCTGGGAAATCATCGGAACAGATATGATTGGCGAATTACCAGAGTCCGGAGGATATAATGCCATCAGCGTGTTTGTCGATCACTTCACGAAGAGGTTGCGACTCTTTGCCACGCATACTACGATAACATCTGAAGGAATGGCACGTGTCTATTGTGACAAAGTATTCCCAGTCCATGGAATGCCCCGAAAGATCATCCACGATCGCGGCCCTCAGTACCACGCCCGTTTCATGAAGGAACTGTACAAGTTACTGGGAATCGAAAGCAACTATACAACTGCATACCATCCTCAGACTAATGGCCAGACGGAACGGATAAATCAAGAAATTGAACATTACATCCGCCTTTTTGTGAATCATCATCAGAGCGATTGGCACGAGTGGCTTCCTATGATGGAATTTGCGTACAATGATCGAGTACATTCAGCTACAAAAGTTTCACCCTTCTACGCAGACAACGGCAGACACCCATACAAAGGAACCACGCCAAAGATGATGTCACAAAACCCAACCGCCCAGGAGTTTGCTGATAGTATGAAACGGATCAGGGAAGAAGTAGGATCGGCACTGAAAAAAGCCGCTGAGGACATGAAGCGCCAATATGACAAACACCGGAACGAGGCGATAGAATATAACGCTGGTGATAAAGTTTGGCTTGAAGGAACTAACATAACGACAGATCGTCCAATGAAAAAACTCGGTGACAAACGATTTGGACCGTTTAAAGTTCTTGAAAAGATCGGACCCAGCTCATACAAACTCGACATCCCTCGTTAACGAGCTTGCCTCGTTTTTGTGTGAAAGAGAAAGGAAGGAATCTAATGAGCACTCCAACCAACCAATCTAATACACAATATGCAAGTTCACTGCTATCAAATTTATTTAATAGCAAGGGGTAGCGTTGGCAAAGGTTCCGCAAAGCTTTGAGAGCTAAGTAAGAAGCTTTGATCAATCAATTTGAATCGTTCTAAGGATTCGATATATTCCTTTGATCAAGGTAGATTCAGCACGATTCGTGCTTTGGTTTGTATTGATTTGGGTATATCAAGAATTGGGGTTTTTGAATCAAAGTAAATTAAAACCGAAACACACAGACCCCTACGGAGGGCTAGAACTATGTGCTGGCACAACCACACAGCGTGATTTGCCCTTAAGACCAACAACTGATCCTAAGTTAGAAGAATACCCAACAACTGGATATACTTCTCGCGGTCACAAGGAGCAGAACACAACGTTCCTATACTCACAAGTGCCGGGCCCGAATGGCTGCTAGCGAAGAGGTTTCAGTCTGGCGGGAGTGTGTCTTTCCTTTTTACGGATTAGCACTGCAACGTTGTCCCAAAATCACTTGTATTCCAGATACATCGGATCACTATTTATACATACAGAATATAGAGTCGCGCAGTACAATTAATTTAAAACAATAAACGTTCGGAACCGTAAGGAAACTTCTACACTCGGTCAGATACCATTTAATTTGAATCTACATGTCCTTATTTGGCCCATATTGGTTCCAAGATTCTAGTATACCTCCAAACATAGGTAGGTACTTCGATATTTATTTAATTTAATTGTTTTTAGAGAATGACTCGAATAGTGTTCAACTGTCATTGCTGTTCAACACTTACTTCGATCGTTTGTCACCTCGTCCGGAGGCAAATCAGCTCTCCTCGATTCTAATCCTATCAATCTGATTCATCTGGATTAAACTAATTGCTTCTCTCTTTCAATAGACACCCATTGTGCCTATACTCTATCAAGGGAGTTACGCATAGTATTCATTTAACTGCATTCTTCATTATTTTCTACGTCAGGACTCTTTGACATTCATTTGATATGTCTTCGGAGCCTCGCAGTCTTTCGATCGTTCTTCTAGTCATTTTCCTCAATCATGCAACTTGATTGGTCTATTAGACTAAATCGCAGTTTTTTAAGTTAATGCATGATCTCGTTCTAGAAGGAGTATTTGATAATTCCTGAGCTCTAGAAAGTCATTTCGAGTCAATCCTCGGTTCATGGTCACTTGAGTAAGTTCTTCCAAACTCCTGCCAGTGTAAGGTCCAATAAGAATACCCTTGGTATGTCATACGTGAATGGTCATCCTTCGGATGTAGTCCGAGTCTGGTATAATCCTGCTTGACAAACAGGTAGACTGCTATCCGAAGGTAGTATCGGGGATGGGTAAACTAACCAACTTGTGGTAGTATGGGTATATGGTCCCTTCAACTTATTAGACTGATTCAGTATTGACTTTGACTGTCAATCTGGGTCTCAATTACAGTCCTCTTGATACAAATCTATACGTGAAAATGTCACAATTCACAGCATAGACGTCTAGCCAAAATTTAGGCATGTCATCCCCCCAAACTAAAGAATTTGACCGTCCTCGGTCATTCGTAGTTTTGTACTAGGGAAAGGATATCAATCTGTTATTAGATTGATTCGACCAGACTGTATCTCCTTTTAATGTAAATCACTGGGTTTGGATCTCTACTTCTCCGTGCTCTCCAATCAATTTGGATGCCTTCTAATGGGTTTCTAGCGCTCATTTTATCAATTTATTCGCACGCCTGCTACGAATCGTAACAATCTAGCGCTCGATTTGAATTGAATACTTTTTCGGTATTCATATCAC